>JANJGN010001484.1:0-40000 GCA_026770705.1 Isurus oxyrinchus
AATTAATAGAGTAAATGTTATATTATAGAGAATAAGAGTCCCTGTTAATATTATTAAGAATAGCATCCCCTGTTTAATATGATAGAAAATAGCAGTCCCCCTGTGTATATTATAGAGAATGCAGTCCCCTGTGTATATTATAGAGAATAGCAGTCCCCTGTGTATATTATAGAGAATAGCAGCCCCTGTGTATATTATAGAGGAATAGCAGCCCCCTGTGTATTATTATAGAGTATAGCAGCCACTGTGTATATTATACAGAATAGCAGTCCCTGTGTATATTATAGAGAATAGCAGCCCCTGTGTTTATTATAGAGAATAGCAGTCCCTGTGTATATTATAGAGAATAGAAGCCCCTGTGTATATTATAGAGAATAACAGCCCCTGTGTATATTATTAAGAATAGCAGTCCCATTGTATATTATTTAACAATAGCAGTCCCTGTGTATATTATTAAGAATAGCAGTCCCTTTGTATATTATTAACAATAGCAGTCCCCTGTGTATATTATAGAGAATAGCAGTCACTGTGTATATTATAGAGAATAGCAGTCCCTGTGTATATTATAGAGAATAGCAGCCCCTGTGTATATTAATAAGAATAGCAGTCCCTGTGTATATTATTAAGAATAGCAGTCCCCTGTGTATAATATCGAGAATAGCAGACCCTGTGCATATTATAGAGAATTGCAGTCCCTGTGTATATTATAGAGAATAGCAGTCCCTGTGTATATTATAGATAATTGCATCCCCTGTGTATATTATAGAGAATAGCAGCCCCTCTGTATATTATAGAGAATAGCAGCCCCTGTGTATATTATAGATAATTGCAGTCCCTGTGTATATTATCGAGAATAGCAGCCCCTGTGTATATTACAGAGAATTGCAGTCCCTGTGTATATTCAAGAGAATAGCAGCCCCTGTGTATATTATAGAGAATAGCAGTCCCTGTGTATATTATAGAGAATAGCAGCCCCTGTGTATATTATAGAGAATAGCAGTCCCTGTGTATATTATAGAGAATAGCAGCCCCTGTGTATATTATAGAGAATAGCAGTCCCTGTGTATATTATAGAGAATAGCAGTCCCTGTGTATGTTATAGAGAATAGCAGCCCCTGTGTATATTACAGAGAACAGCAGCCCCTCTGTATATTATAGGGAATAGCAGTCCCTGTGTATGTTATAGAGAATAGCAGCCCCCTGTGTATTTTATAGAGAATTGCAGTCCCTGTGTATATTATAGAGAATAGCAGTCCCTGTGTATATTATAGAGAATAGCAGTCCCCTGTGTATATTATACAGAATAGCAGTCCCTGTGTATATTATAGAGAATAGCAGTCACTGTGTATATTATAGAGAATAGCAGTCCCTGTGTATATTATAGAGAATAGCAGCATCTGTGTATATTATAGAGAATAGCAGTCCCTGTGTATATTATAGAGAATAGCAGTCCCTGTGTGTATTATAGAGAATAGCAGCCCTTGTGTATATTATAGAGAATAGCAGCACCTGTGTATATTATAGAGAATAGCAGTCCCTGTGTATATTATAGAGAATACCAGTCCCTGTGTATGTATAGAGAATAGCAGTCCCTGTGTATATTATAGAGAATAGCAGCCCCTGTGTATATTATAGAGAATAGCAGTCCCTGTGTGTATTATAGAGAATAGCAGCCCCTGTGTATATTATAGAGAATAGCAGCACCTGTGTATATTATAGAGAATAGCAGTCCATGTTTGTATTATAGAGAATAGCAGTCCCTGTGTATATTATGGAGAATAGCAGTCCCTGTGTATATTATAGAGAATAGCAGTACCTGTGCATATTATAGAGAATAGCAGACACTGTGTATATTACAGAGAATAACAGCCCCTGTGTATATTATTAAGAATAGCAGTCCCTTTGTATATTATTAACAATAGCAGTCCCTGTGTATATTATTAAGAATAGCAGTCCCTTTGTATATTATTAACAATAGCAGTCCCTGTGTATATTATAGAGAATAGCAGTCACTGTGTATATTATAGAGAATTGCAGTCCTTGTGTATATTATAGAGAATAGCAGCCCCTGTGTATATTAATAAGAACAGCAGTCCCTGTGTATATTATTAAGAATAGCAGTCCCTGTGTATATTATCGAGAATAGCAGACCCTGTGTATATTATAGAGAATTGCAGTCCCTGTGTATATTATAGAGAATAGCAGTCCCTGTGTATATTATAGATAATTGCAGTCGCTGTGTATATTATCGAGAATAGCAGCCTCTGTGTATATTACAGAGAATTGCAGTCCCTGTGTATATTCAAGAGAATAGCAGCCCCTGTGTATATTATAGAGAATAGCAGTCCCTGTGGATATTATAGAGAATAGCAGCCTCTGTGTATATTATAGAGAATAGCAGTCCCTGTGTATATTATAGAGAATAGCAGCCCCTGTGTATATTATAGAGAATAGCAGTCCCTTTGTATATTATAGAGAATAGCAGTCCCTGTGTATGTTATAGAGAATAGCAGCCCCTGTGTATATTATAGAGAATTGCAACCCCTGTGTATATTATAGAGAATAGCAGTCCCTGTGTATGTTATAGAGAATAGCAGCCCCCTGTGTATTTTATAGAGAATAGCAGTCCCTGTGTATATTATAGAGAATAGCAGTCCCTGTGTATATTATAGAGAATAGCAGTCCCTGTGTATATTATACAGAAAAGCAGTCCCTGTGTATATTATAGAGAATAGCAGTCACTGTGTATATTATAGAGAATAGCAGTCCCTGTGTATGTTATAGAGAATAGCAGTCCCCTGTGTATATTATAGAGAATAGCAGCCCTGTGTATATTATAGAGAATAGCAGCCCCTGTGTATATTATAGAGAATAGCAGTCCCTGTGTATATTATCGAGAATAGCAGTCCCTGTGTGTATTATAGAGAATAGCAGCCCCTGTGTATATTATAGAGAATAGCAGCACCTGTGTATATTATAGAGAATAGCAGTCCCCTGTGTGTATTATAGAGAATAGCAGTCCCTGTGTATATTATGGAGAATAGCAGTCCCCTTTGTATATTATAGAGAATAGCAGTCCCTGTGTATATTATAGAGAATAGCAGTCCCTGTGTGTATTATATAGAATAGCAGTCCCTGTGTATATTATAGAGAATAGCATTCCCTGTGTATATTATAGAGAATAGCAGTCCCTGTGTATATTATAGAGAATAGCAGCCCCTGTGTATATTATACAGAATAGCAGCCCCTGTGTGTATTATAGAGAATACCAGTCCGTGTGTATATTATAGAGAATAGCAGTCCCTGTGTATATTATAGAGAATAGCAGTCCCTGTGTATATTATAGAGAATAGCAGTCCCTGTGTATATTATAGAGAATAGCAGTCCCTGTGTAAATTATAGAGAATAGCAGTCCCTGTGTATATTATAGAGAATAGCAGTCCCTGTGTATATTATAGAGAATAGCAGTCCCTGTGTCTATTATCGAGAATAGCAGCGCCTGTGTATATTATAGAGAATAGCAGCCCCTGTGTATATTATATTGAATAGCAGCCACTGTGTATATTATACAGAATAGCAGTCCCTGTGTATATTATAGAGAATAGCAGCCCCTGTGTTTATTATAGAGAATAGCAGTCCCTGTGTATATTATAGAGAATAGCAGCCCCTGTATATATTATAGAGAATAACAGCCCCTGTGTATATTATTAAGAATAGCAGTCCCTTTGTATATTATTAACAATAGCAGTCCCTGTGTATATTATTAAGAATAGCAGTCCCTTTGTATATTATTAACAATAGCAGTCCCTGTGTATATTATAGAGAATAGCAGCCCCTGTGTATATTATACAGAATAGCAGCCCCTGTGTGTATTATAGAGAATACCAGTCCGTGTGTATATTATTAACAATAGCAGTCCCTGTGTATATTATTAAGAATAGCAGTCCCTTTGTATATTATTAACAATAGCAGTCCCTGTGTATATTATAGAGAATAGCAGTCACTGTGTATATTATAGAGAATAGCAGTCCCTGTGTATATTATAGAGAATAGCAGCCCCTGTGTATATTAATAAGAATAGCAGGCCCTGTGTATATTATTAAGAATAGCAGTCCCTGTGTATATTATCGAGAATAGCAGACCCCTGTGTATATTATAGAGAATTGCAGTCCCTGTGTATATTATAGAGAATAGCAGTCCCTGTGTATATTATAGATAATTGCATCCCCTGTGTATATTATAGAGAATAGCAGCCCCTGTGTAAATTATCGAGAATAGCAGCCCTGTGTATATTATTAAGAATAGCAGTCCCTGTGTATATTATTAAGAATAGCAGCCCCTGTGTATATTATAGAGGATAACAGTGCCTGTGTATATTATAGAGAATAGCAGTCCCTGTGTATATTATAGAGAATAGCAGTCCCTGTGTATATTATACAGAAAAGCAGTCCCTGTGTATATTATAGAGAATAGCAGTCACTGTGTATATTATAGAGAATAGCAGTCCCTGTGTATGTTATAGAGAATAGCAGTCCCTGTGTATATTATAGAGAATAGCAGCCCTGTGTATATTATAGAGAATAGCAGCCCCTGTGTATATTATAGAGAATAGCAGTCCCTGTGTATATTATCGAGAATAGCAGTCCCTGGTGTGTATTATAGAGAATAGCAGCCCCTGTGTATATTATAGAGAATAGCAGCACCTGTGTATATTATAGAGAATAGCAGTCCCTGTGTGTATTATAGAGAATAGCAGTCCCTGTGTATATTATGGAGAATAGCAGTCCCTTTGTATATTATAGAGAATAGCAGTCCCTGTGTATATTATAGAGAATAGCAGTCCCTGTGTGTATTATATAGAATAGCAAGTCCCTGTGTATATTATAGAGAATAGCATTCCCTGTGTATATTATAGAGAATAGCAGTCCCTGTGTATATTATAGAGAATAGCAGCCCCTGTGTATATTATACAGAATAGCAGCCCCTGTGTGTATTATAGAGAATACCAGTCCGTGTGTATATTATAGAGAATAGCAGTCCCTGTGTATATTATAGAGAATAGCAGTCCCTGTGTATATTATAGAGAATAGCAGTCCCTGTGTATATTATAGAGAATAGCAGTCCCTGTGTAAATTATAGAGAATAGCAGTCCCTGTGTATATTATAGAGAATAGCAGTCCCTGTGTATATTATAGAGAATAGCAGTCCCTGTGTCTATTATCGAGAATAGCAGCGCCTGTGTATATTATAGAGAATAGCAGCCCCTGTGTATATTATATTGAATAGCAGCCACTGTGTATATTATACAGAATAGCAGTCCCTGTGTATATTATAGAGAATAGCAGCCCCTGTGTTTATTATAGAGAATAGCAGTCCCTGTGTATATTATAGAGAATAGCAGCCCCTGTATATATTATAGAGAATAACAGCCCCTGTGTATATTATTAAGAATAGCAGTCCCTTTGTATATTATTAACAATAGCAGTCCCTGTGTATATTATTAAGAATAGCAGTCCCTTTGTATATTATTAACAATAGCAGTCCCTGTGTATATTATAGAGAATAGCAGCCCCTGTGTATATTATACAGAATAGCAGCCCCTGTGTGTATTATAGAGAATACCAGTCCGTGTGTATATTATTAACAATAGCAGTCCCTGTGTATATTATTAAGAATAGCAGTCCCTTTGTATATTATTAACAATAGCAGTCCCTGTGTATATTATAGAGAATAGCAGTCACTGTGTATATTATAGAGAATAGCAGTCCCTGTGTATATTATAGAGAATAGCAGCCCCTGTGTATATTAATAAGAATAGCAGGCCCTGTGTATATTATTAAGAATAGCAGTCCCTGTGTATATTATCGAGAATAGCAGAGCCTGTGTATATTATAGAGAATTGCAGTCCCTGTGTATATTATAGAGAATAGCAGTCCCTGTGTATATTATAGATAATTGCATCCCCTGTGTATATTATAGAGAATAGCAGCCCCTGTGTAAATTATCGAGAATAGCAGCCCCTGTGTATATTATTAAGAATAGCAGTCCCTGTGTATATTATTAAGAATAGCAGCCCCTGTGTATATTATAGAGGATAACAGTGCCTGTGAATATTATTAAGAATAGCAGTCCCTGTGTATATTATTAAGAATAGCAGCCCCTGTGTATATTATACAGAATAGCAGCCCCTGTGTGTATTATAGAGAATAAGAGTCCCTGTTAATATTATTAAGAATAGCAGTCCCTGTGTATATTATAGAGAAAAGCAGTCCCTGTGTATATTATAGAGAATAGCAGTCCCTGTGTGTATTATAGAGAATAGCAGTCCCTGTCTATATTATAGAGAATAGCAGTCCCTGTGTATATTATAGAGAATAGCAGTCCCTGTGTATATTATAGAGAATAGCAGCCCCTGTGTATATTATTAAGAATAGCAGTCCCTGTGTATAATATAGAGTATAGCAGCCCCTGTGTATATTAATAAGAATAGCAGTCCCTGTGTATATTATTAAGAATAGCAGTCCCTCTGTATATTATCGAGAATAGCAGACCCTCTGTATATTATAGAGAAAAGCAGTCCCTGTGTATATTATAGAGAATAGCAGTCCATGTGTATATTATAGATAATTGCAGCCCCTGTGTATATTATAGAGAATAGCAGCCCCTGTGTATATTATAGATAATAGCATTCCCTGTGTATATTATAGAGAATAGCAGCCCCTGTGTATATTATAGAGAATAGCAGTCCCTGTGTATATTATAGAGAATAGCAGTCCCTGTGTATATTATAGAGAATAGCAGTCCCTGTGTATATTATAGATAATAGCAGTCCCTGTGTATATTATAGAGAATAGCAGTCCCTGTGTATATTATAGAGAATAGCAGTCCCTGTGTATATTATAGAGAATAGCAGTCCCTGTGTATATTATAGAGAATAGCAGTCCCTGTGTATATTATAGAGAATAGCAGCCCCTGTGTATATTATAGAGAATAGCAGTCCCTGCGTATATTATAGAGAATAGCAGTCCCTGTGTATATTATAGAGAATAGCAGTCCCTGTGTATATTATAGAGAATAGCAGTCCCTGTCTATATTATAGAGAATAGCAGTCCCTGTGTATATTATAGAGAATAGCAGCCCCTGTGTATATTATAGAGAATAGCAGTCCCTGTGTATATTATAGAGAATAGCAGTCCCAGTGTATATTATAGAGAATAGCAGCCCCTGTGTATATTATGGAGAATAGCAGCCCCTGAGTATTTTACAGAGAAAAGCAGTCCCTTTGTATATTATAGAGAATAGCAGTCCCTGTGTATATTATAGAGATTTGCAGCCCCTGTGTATATTATAGAGAATAGCAGTCCCTGTGTATATTACAGAGAATAGCAGTCCCTGTGTATATTATAGATAATAGCATTCCCTGTGTATATTATAGAGAATAGCAGCCCCTGTGTATATTATAGAGAATAGCAGCCCCGTGTATATTATAGAGAATAGCAGTCCCTGTGTATATTATAGAGAATAGCAGTCCCTGTGTATATTATAGAGAATAGCAGTCCCTGTGTATATTATAGAGAATAGCAGCCCCTGTGTATATTATAGAGAATAGCAGCCCCTGTGTATATTATAGAGAACAGCAATCCCTGTGTATATTATAGAGAATAGCAGTCCCTGTGTATATTATAGAGAATAGCAGCCCCTGTGTATATTATAGAGAATAGCAGCCCCTGTGTATATTATAGAGAACAGCAATCCCTGTGTATATTATAGAGAATAGCAGTCCCTGTGTATATTATAGAGAATAGCAGCCCCTGTGTATATTATAGATAATAGCATTCCCTGTGTATATTATAGAGAATAGCAGTCACTGTGTATATTATAGAGAATAGCATTCCCTGAGTATATTATACTGTATAGCAGCCCCTGTGTATATTATAGAGAATAGCTGTCCCTATGTTTATTATAGAGAATAGCAGTCCCTGTGTATATTATTAAGAATAGCAGTCCCTGTGTATATTATTAAGAATAGCAGCCCCTGTGTATATTATAGAGAATAACAGTGCCTGTGAATATTATTCAGAATAGCAGTCCCTGTGTATATTATTAAGAATAGCAGCCCCTGTGTATATTATACAGAATAGCAGCCCCTGTGTGTATTATAGAGAATAAGAGTCCCTGTTAATATTATTAAGAATAGCAGTCCCTGTGTATATCATAGAGAATAGCAGCCCCTGTGTATATTATAGAGAATAGCAGTCCCTGTGTATATTATAGAGAATAGCAGTCCCTGTGTATATTATAGAGAATAGCAGTCCCTGTGTATATTATAGAGAATAGCAGCCCCTGTGTATATTATAGAGAATAGCAGCCCCTGTGTATATTATAGAGAACAGCAATCCCTGTGTATATTATAGAGAATAGCAGCCCCTGTGTATATTATAGAGAATAGCAGTCCCTGTGTATATTATAGAGAATAGCAGCCCCTGTGTATATTATAGATAATAGCATTCCCTGTGTATATTATAGAGAATAGCAGTCACTGTGTATATTATAGAGAATAGCATTCCCTGTGTATATTATACAGTATAGCAGCCCCTGTGTATATTATAGAGAATAGCTGTCCCTATGTTTATTATAGAGAATAGCAGTCCCTGTGTATATTATTAAGAATAGCAGTCCCTGTGTATATTATTAAGAATAGCAGCCCCTGTGTATATTATAGAGAATAACAGTGCCTGTGAATATTATTAAGAATAGCAGTCCCTGTGTATATTATTAAGAATAGCAGCCCCTGTGTATATTATACAGAATAGCAGCCCCTGTGTGTATTATAGAGAATAAGAGTCCCTGTTAATATTATTAAGAATAGCAGTCCCTGTGTATATTATAGAGAATAGCAGCCCCTGTGTATATTATAGAGAATAGCAGTCCCTGTGTATATTATAGAGAATAGCAGTCCCTGTGTATATTATAGAGAATAGCAGTCCCTGTGTATATTATAGAGAATAGCAGCCCCTGTGTATATTATAGAGAATAGCAGCCCCGGTGTATATTATAGAGTATAGCAGCCACTGTGTATATTATACAGAATAGCAGTCCCTGTGTATATTATAGAGAATAGCAGCCCCTGTGTTTATTATAGAGAATAGCAGTCCCTTTGTATATTATAGAGAATAGCAGCCCCTGTGTATATTATAGAGAATAACAGCCCCTGTGTATATTATTAAGAATAGCAGTCCCATTGTATATTATTAACAATAGCAGTCCCTGTGTATATTATAGAGAATAGCAGTCACTGTGTATATTATAGAGAATAGCAGTCCCTGTGTATATTATAGAGAATAGCAGCCCCTGTGTATATTAATAAGAATAGCAGTCCCTGTGTATATTATTAAGAATAGCAGTCCCTGTGTATAATATCGAGAATAGCAGACCCTGTGCATATTATAGAGAATTGCAGTCCCTGTGTATATTATAGAGAATAGCAGTCCCTGTGTATATTATAGATAATTGCATCCCCTGTGTATATTATAGAGAATAGCAGCCCCTCTGTATATTATAGAGAATAGCAGCCCCTGTGTATATTATAGATAATTGCAGTCCCTGTGTATATTATCGAGAATAGCAGCCCCTGTGTATATTACAGAGAATTGCAGTCCCTGTGTATATTCAAGAGAATAGCAGCCCCTGTGTATTTTATAGAGAATAGCAGTCCCTGTGTATATTATAGAGAATAGCAGCCCCTGTGTATATTATAGAGAATAGCAGTCCCTGTGTATATTATAGAGAATAGCAGCCCCTGTGTATATTATAGAGAATAGCAGTCCCTGTGTATATTATAGAGAATAGCAGTCCCTGTGTATGTTATAGAGAATAGCAGCCCCTGTGTATATTATAGAGAACAGCAGCCCCTGTGTATATTATAGGGAATAGCAGTCCCTGTGTATGTTATAGAGAATAGCAGCCCCTGTGTATTTTATAGAGAATTGCAGTCCCTGTGTATATTATAGAGAATAGCAGTCCCTGTGTATATTATAGAGAATAGCAGTCCCTGTGTATATTATACAGAATAGCAGTCCCTGTGTATATTATAGAGAATAGCAGTCACTGTGTATATTATAGAGAATAGCAGTCCCTGTGTATATTATAGAGAATAGCAGCATCTGTGTATATTATAGAGAATAGCAGTCCCTGTGTATATTATAGAGAATAGCAGTCCCTGTGTGTATTATAGAGAATAGCAGCCCCTGTGTATATTATAGAGAATAGCAGCACCTGTGTATATTATAGAGAATAGCAGTCCCTGTGTATATTATAGAGAATACCAGTCCCTGTGTATGTTATAGAGAATAGCAGTCCCTGTGTATATTATAGAGAATAGCAGCCCCTGTGTATATTATAGAGAATAGCAGTCCCTGTGTGTATTATAGAGAATAGCAGCCCCTGTGTATATTATAGAGAATAGCAGCACCTGTGTATATTATAGAGAATAGCAGTCCATGTTTGTATTATAGAGAATAGCAGTCCCTGTGTATATTATGGAGAATAGCAGTCCCTGTGTATATTATAGAGAATAGCAGTACCTGTGCATATTATAGAGAATAGCAGACACTGTGTATATTACAGAGAATAACAGCCCCTGTGTATATTATTAAGAATAGCAGTCCCTTTGTATATTATTAACAATAGCAGTCCCTGTGTATATTATTAAGAATAGCAGTCCCTTTGTATATTATTAACAATAGCAGTCCCTCTGTATATTATAGAGAATAGCAGTCACTGTGTATATTATAGAGAATTGCAGTCCTTGTGTATATTATAGAGAATAGCAGCCCCTGTGTATATTAATAAGAACAGCAGTCCCTGTGTATATTATTAAGAATAGCAGTCCCTGTGTATATTATCGAGAATAGCAGACCCTGTGTATATTATAGAGAATTGCAGTCCCTGTGTATATTATAGAGAATAGCAGTCCCTGTGTATATTATAGATAATTGCAGTCGCTGGGTATATTATCGAGAATAGCAGCCTCTGTGTATATTACAGAGAATTGCAGTCCCTGTGTATATTCAAGAGAATAGCAGACCCTGTGTATATTATAGAGAATAGCAGTCCCTGTGTATATTATAGAGAATAGCAGCCTCTGTGTATATTATAGAGAATAGCAGTCCCTGTGTATATTATAGAGAATAGCAGCCCCTGTGTATATTATAGAGAATAGCAGTCCCTTTGTATATTATAGAGAATAGCAGTCCCTGTGTATGTTATAGAGAATAGCAGCCCCTGTGTATATTATAGAGAATTGCAACCCCTGTGTATATTATAGAGAATAGCAGTCCCTGTGTATGTTATAGAGAATAGCAGCCCCTGTGTATTTTATAGAGAATAGCAGTCCCTGTGTATATTATAGAGAATAGCAGTCCCTGTGTATATTATAGAGAATAGCAGTCCCTGTGTATATTATACAGAATAGCAGTCCCTGTGTATATTATAGAGAATAGCAGTCACTGTGTATATTATAGAGAATAGCAGTCCCTGTGTATGTTATAGAGAATAGCAGTCCCTGTGTATATTATAGAGAATAGCAGCCCTGTGTATATTATAGAGAATAGCAGCCCCTGTGTATATTATAGAGAATAGCAGTCCCTGTGTATATTATCGAGAATAGCAGTCCCTGTGTGTATTATAGAGAATAGCAGTCCCTGTGTATATTATGGAGAATAGCAGTCCCTTTGTATATTATAGAGAATAGCAGTCCCTGTGTATATTATAGAGAATAGCAGTCCCTGTGTGTATTATATAGAATAGCAGTCCCTGTGTATATTATAGAGAATAGCATTCCCTGTGTATATTATAGAGAATAGCAGTCCCTGTGTATATTATAGAGAATAGCAGCCCCTGTGTATATTATACAGAATAGCAGCCCCTGTGTGTATTATAGAGAATACCAGTCCGTGTGTATATTATAGAGAATAGCAGTCCCTGTGTATATTATAGAGAATAGCAGTCCCTGTGTATATTATAGAGAATAGCAGTCCCTGTGTATATTATAGAGAATAGCAGTCCCTGTGTAAATTATAGAGAATAGCAGTCCCTGTGTATATTATAGAGAATAGCAGTCCCTGTGTATATTATAGAGAATAGCAGTCCCTGTGTCTATTATCGAGAATAGCAGCGCCTGTGTATATTATAGAGAATAGCAGCCCCTGTGTATATTATATTGAATAGCAGCCACTGTGTATATTATACAGAATAGCAGTCCCTGTGTATATTATAGAGAATAGCAGCCCCTGTGTTTATTATAGAGAATAGCAGTCCCTGTGTATATTATAGAGAATAGCAGCCCCTGTATATATTATAGAGAATAACAGCCCCTGTGTATATTATTAAGAATAGCAGTCCCTTTGTATATTATTAACAATAGCAGTCCCTGTGTATATTATTAAGAATAGCAGTCCCTTTGTATATTATTAACAATAGCAGTCCCTGTGTATATTATAGAGAATAGCAGCCCCTGTGTATATTATACAGAATAGCAGCCCCTGTGTGTATTATAGAGAATACCAGTCCGTGTGTATATTATTAACAATAGCAGTCCCTGTGTATATTATTAAGAATAGCAGTCCCTTTGTATATTATTAACAATAGCAGTCCCTGTGTATATTATAGAGAATAGCAGTCACTGTGTATATTATAGAGAATAGCAGTCCCTGTGTATATTATAGAGAATAGCAGCCCCTGTGTATATTAATAAGAATAGCAGGCCCTGTGTATATTATTAAGAATAGCAGTCCCTGTGTATATTATCGAGAATAGCAGACCCTGTGTATATTATAGAGAATTGCAGTCCCTGTGTATATTATAGAGAATAGCAGTCCCTGTGTATATTATAGATAATTGCATCCCCTGTGTATATTATAGAGAATAGCAGCCCCTGTGTAAATTATCGAGAATAGCAGCCCCTGTGTATATTATTAAGAATAGCAGTCCCTGTGTATATTATTAAGAATAGCAGCCCCTGTGTATATTATAGAGGATAACAGTGCCTGTGAATATTATTAAGAATAGCAGTCCCTGTGTATATTATTAAGAATAGCAGCCCCTGTGTATATTATACAGAATAGCAGCCCCTGTGTGTATTATAGAGAATAAGAGTCCCTGTTAATATTATTAAGAATAGCAGTCCCTGTGTATATTATAGAGAAAAGCAGTCCCTGTGTATATTATAGAGAATAGCAGTCCCTGTGTGTATTATAGAGAATAGCAGTCCCTGTCTATATTATAGAGAATAGCAGTCCCTGTGTATATTATAGAGAATAGCAGTCCCTGTGTATATTATAGAGAATAGCAGCCCCTGTGTATATTATTAAGAATAGCAGTCCCTGTGTATAATATAGAGTATAGCAGCCCCTGTGTATATTAATAAGAATAGCAGTCCCTGTGTATATTATTAAGAATAGCAGTCCCTCTGTATATTATCGAGAATAGCAGACCCTCTGTATATTATAGAGAAAAGCAGTCCCTGTGTATATTATAGAGAATAGCAGTCCATGTGTATATTATAGATAATTGCAGCCCCTGTGTATATTATAGAGAATAGCAGCCCCTGTGTATATTATAGATAATAGCATTCCCTGTGTATATTATAGAGAATAGCAGCCCCTGTGTATATTATAGAGAATAGCAGTCCCTGTGTATATTATAGAGAATAGCAGTCCCTGTGTATATTATAGAGAATAGCAGTCCCTGTGTATATTATAGATAATAGCAGTCCCTGTGTATATTATAGAGAATAGCAGTCCCTGTGTATATTATAGAGAATAGCAGTCCCTGTGTATATTATAGAGAATAGCAGTCCCTGTGTATATTATAGAGAATAGCAGTCCCTGTGTATATTATAGAGAATAGCAGCCCCTGTGTATATTATAGAGAATAGCAGTCCCTGCGTATATTATAGAGAATAGCAGTCCCTGTGTATATTATAGAGAATAGCAGTCCCTGTGTATATTATAGAGAATAGCAGTCCCTGTCTATATTATAGAGAATAGCAGTCCCTGTGTATATTATAGAGAATAGCAGCCCCTGTGTATATTATAGAGAATAGCAGTCCCTGTGTATATTATAGAGAATAGCAGTCCCAGTGTATATTATAGAGAATAGCAGCCCCTGTGTATATTATGGAGAATAGCAGCCCCTGAGTATTTTACAGAGAAAAGCAGTCCCTTTGTATATTATAGAGAATAGCAGTCCCTGTGTATATTATAGAGATTTGCAGCCCCTGTGTATATTATAGAGAATAGCAGTCCCTGTGTATATTACAGAGAATAGCAGTCCCTGTGTATATTATAGATAATAGCATTCCCTGTGTATATTATAGAGAATAGCAGCCCCTGTGTATATTATAGAGAATAGCAGCCCCGTGTATATTATAGAGAATAGCAGTCCCTGTGTATATTATAGAGAATAGCAGTCCCTGTGTATATTATAGAGAATAGCAGTCCCTGTGTATATTATAGAGAATAGCAGCCCCTGTGTATATTATAGAGAATAGCAGCCCCTGTGTATATTATAGAGAACAGCAATCCCTGTGTATATTATAGAGAATAGCAGTCCCTGTGTATATTATAGAGAATAGCAGCCCCTGTGTATATTATAGAGAATAGCAGCCCCTGTGTATATTATAGAGAACAGCAATCCCTGTGTATATTATAGAGAATAGCAGTCCCTGTGTATATTATAGAGAATAGCAGCCCCTGTGTATATTATAGATAATAGCATTCCCTGTGTATATTATAGAGAATAGCAGTCACTGTGTATATTATAGAGAATAGCATTCCCTGAGTATATTATACTGTATAGCAGCCCCTGTGTATATTATAGAGAATAGCTGTCCCTATGTTTATTATAGAGAATAGCAGTCCCTGTGTATATTATTAAGAATAGCAGTCCCTGTGTATATTATTAAGAATAGCAGCCCCTGTGTATATTATAGAGAATAACAGTGCCTGTGAATATTATTCAGAATAGCAGTCCCTGTGTATATTATTAAGAATAGCAGCCCCTGTGTATATTATACAGAATAGCAGCCCCTGTGTGTATTATAGAGAATAAGAGTCCCTGTTAATATTATTAAGAATAGCAGTCCCTGTGTATATCATAGAGAATAGCAGCCCCTGTGTATATTATAGAGAATAGCAGTCCCTGTGTATATTATAGAGAATAGCAGTCCCTGTGTATATTATAGAGAATAGCAGTCCCTGTGTATATTATAGAGAATAGCAGCCCCTGTGTATATTATAGAGAATAGCAGCCCCTGTGTATATTATAGAGAACAGCAATCCCTGTGTATATTATAGAGAATAGCAGCCCCTGTGTATATTATAGAGAATAGCAGTCCCTGTGTATATTATAGAGAATAGCAGCCCCTGTGTATATTATAGATAATAGCATTCCCTGTGTATATTATAGAGAATAGCAGTCACTGTGTATATTATAGAGAATAGCATTCCCTGTGTATATTATACAGTATAGCAGCCCCTGTGTATATTATAGAGAATAGCTGTCCCTATGTTTATTATAGAGAATAGCAGTCCCTGTGTATATTATTAAGAATAGCAGTCCCTGTGTATATTATTAAGAATAGCAGCCCCTGTGTATATTATAGAGAATAACAGTGCCTGTGAATATTATTAAGAATAGCAGTCCCTGTGTATATTATTAAGAATAGCAGCCCCTGTGTATATTATACAGAATAGCAGCCCCTGTGTGTATTATAGAGAATAAGAGTCCCTGTTAATATTATTAAGAATAGCAGTCCCTGTGTATATTATAGAGAATAGCAGCCCCTGTGTATATTATAGAGAATAGCAGTCCCTGTGTATATTATAGAGAATAGCAGTCCCTGTGTATATTATAGAGAATAGCAGTCCCTGTGTATATTATAGAGAATAGCAGCCCCTGTGTATATTATAGAGAATAGCAGCCCCGGTGTATATTATAGAGTATAGCAGCCACTGTGTATATTATACAGAATAGCAGTCCCTGTGTATATTATAGAGAATAGCAGCCCCTGTGTTTATTATAGAGAATAGCAGTCCCTTTGTATATTATAGAGAATAGCAGCCCCTGTGTATATTATAGAGAATAACAGCCCCTGTGTATATTATTAAGAATAGCAGTCCCATTGTATATTATTAACAATAGCAGTCCCTGTGTATATTATAGAGAATAGCAGTCACTGTGTATATTATAGAGAATAGCAGTCCCTGTGTATATTATAGAGAATAGCAGCCCCTGTGTATATTAATAAGAATAGCAGTCCCTGTGTATATTATTAAGAATAGCAGTCCCTGTGTATAATATCGAGAATAGCAGACCCTGTGCATATTATAGAGAATTGCAGTCCCTGTGTATATTATAGAGAATAGCAGTCCCTGTGTATATTATAGATAATTGCATCCCCTGTGTATATTATAGAGAATAGCAGCCCCTCTGTATATTATAGAGAATAGCAGCCCCTGTGTATATTATAGATAATTGCAGTCCCTGTGTATATTATCGAGAATAGCAGCCCCTGTGTATATTACAGAGAATTGCAGTCCCTGTGTATATTCAAGAGAATAGCAGCCCCTGTGTATATTATAGAGAATAGCAGTCCCTGTGTATATTATAGAGAATAGCAGCCCCTGTGTATATTATAGAGAATAGCAGTCCCTGTGTATATTATAGAGAATAGCAGCCCCTGTGTATATTATAGAGAATAGCAGTCCCTGTGTATATTATAGAGAATAGCAGTCCCTGTGTATGTTATAGAGAATAGCAGCCCCTGTGTATATTATAGAGAACAGCAGCCCCTGTGTATATTATAGGGAATAGCAGTCCCTGTGTATGTTATAGAGAATAGCAGCCCCTGTGTATTTTATAGAGAATTGCAGTCCCTGTGTATATTATAGAGAATAGCAGTCCCTGTGTATATTATAGAGAATAGCAGTCCCTGTGTATATTATACAGAATAGCAGTCCCTGTGTATATTATAGAGAATAGCAGTCACTGTGTATATTATAGAGAATAGCAGTCCCTGTGTATATTATAGAGAATAGCAGCATCTGTGTATATTATAGAGAATAGCAGTCCCTGTGAATATTATAGAGAATAGCAGTCCCTGTGTGTATTATAGAGAATAGCAGCCCCTGTGTATATTATAGAGAATAGCAGCACCTGTGTATATTATAGAGAATAGCAGTCCCTGTGTATATTATAGAGAATACCAGTCCCTGTGTATGTTATAGAGAATAGCAGTCCCTGTGTATATTATAGAGAATAGCAGCCCCTGTGTATATTATAGAGAATAGCAGTCCCTGTGTGTATTATAGAGAATAGCAGCCCCTGTGTATATTATAGAGAATAGCAGCACCTGTGTATATTATAGAGAATAGCAGTCCATGTTTGTATTATAGAGAATAGCAGTCCCTGTGTATATTATGGAGAATAGCAGTCCCTGTGTATATTATAGAGAATAGCAGTACCTGTGCATATTATAGAGAATAGCAGACACTGTGTATATTACAGAGAATAACAGCCCCTGTGTATATTATTAAGAATAGCAGTCCCTTTGTATATTATTAACAATAGCAGTCCCTGTGTATATTATTAAGAATAGCAGTCCCTTTGTATATTATTAACAATAGCAGTCCCTCTGTATATTATAGAGAATAGCAGTCACTGTGTATATTATAGAGAATTGCAGTCCTTGTGTATATTATAGAGAATAGCAGCCCCTGTGTATATTAATAAGAACAGCAGTCCCTGTGTATATTATTAAGAATAGCAGTCCCTGTGTATATTATCGAGAATAGCAGACCCTGTGTATATTATAGAGAATTGCAGTCCCTGTGTATATTATAGAGAATAGCAGTCCCTGTGTATATTATAGATAATTGCAGTCGCTGTGTATATTATCGAGAATAGCAGCCTCTGTGTATATTACAGAGAATTGCAGTCCCTGTGTATATTCAAGAGAATAGCAGCCCCTGTGTATATTATAGAGAATAGCAGTCCCTGTGTATATTATAGAGAATAGCAGCCTCTGTGTATATTATAGAGAATAGCAGTCCCTGTGTATATTATAGAGAATAGCAGCCCCTGTGTATATTATAGAGAATAGCAGTCCCTTTGTATATTATAGAGAATAGCAGTCCCTGTGTATGTTATAGAGAATAGCAGCCCCTGTGTATATTATAGAGAATTGCAACCCCTGTGTATATTATAGAGAATAGCAGTCCCTGTGTATGTTATAGAGAATAGCAGCCCCTGTGTATTTTATAGAGAATAGCAGTCCCTGTGTATATTATAGAGAATAGCAGTCCCTGTGTATATTATAGAGAATAGCAGTCCCTGTGTATATTATACAGAATAGCAGTCCCTGTGTATATTATAGAGAATAGCAGTCACTGTGTATATTATAGAGAATAGCAGTCCCTGTGTATGTTATAGAGAATAGCAGTCCCTGTGTATATTATAGAGAATAGCAGCCCTGTGTATATTATAGAGAATAGCAGCCCCTGTGTATATTATAGAGAATAGCAGTCCCTGTGTATATTATCGAGAATAGCAGTCCCTGTGTGTATTATAGAGAATAGCAGCCCCTGTGTATATTATAGGGAATAGCAGCACCTGTGTATATTATAGAGAATAGCAGTCCCTGTGTGTATTATAGAGAATAGCAGTCCCTGTGTATATTATGGAGAATAGCAGTCCCTTTGTATATTATAGAGAATAGCAGTCCCTGTGTATATTATAGAGAATAGCAGTCCCTGTGTGTATTATATAGAATAGCAGTCCCTGTGTATATTATAGAGAATAGCATTCCCTGTGTATATTATAGAGAATAGCAGTCCCTGTGTATATTATAGAGAATAGCAGCCCCTGTGTATATTATACAGAATAGCAGCCCCTGTGTGTATTATAGAGAATACCAGTCCGTGTGTATATTATAGAGAATAGCAGTCCCTGTGTATATTATAGAGAATAGCAGTCCCTGTGTATATTATAGAGAATAGCAGTCCCTGTGTATATTATAGAGAATAGCAGTCCCTGTGTAAATTATAGAGAATAGCAGTCCCTGTGTATATTATAGAGAATAGCAGTCCCTGTGTATATTATAGAGAATAGCAGTCCCTGTGTCTATTATCGAGAATAGCAGCGCCTGTGTATATTATAGAGAATAGCAGCCCCTGTGTATATTATATTGAATAGCAGCCACTGTGTATATTATACAGAATAGCAGTCCCTGTGTATATTATAGAGAATAGCAGCCCCTGTGTTTATTATAGAGAATAGCAGTCCCTGTGTATATTATAGAGAATAGCAGCCCCTGTATATATTATAGAGAATAACAGCCCCTGTGTATATTATTAAGAATAGCAGTCCCTTTGTATATTATTAACAATAGCAGTCCCTGTGTATATTATTAAGAATAGCAGTCCCTTTGTATATTATTAACAATAGCAGTCCCTGTGTATATTATAGAGAATAGCAGCCCCTGTGTATATTATACAGAATAGCAGCCCCTGTGTGTATTATAGAGAATACCAGTCCGTGTGTATATTATTAACAATAGCAGTCCCTGTGTATATTATTAAGAATAGCAGTCCCTTTGTATATTATTAACAATAGCAGTCCCTGTGTATATTATAGAGAATAGCAGTCACTGTGTATATTATAGAGAATAGCAGTCCCTGTGTATATTATAGAGAATAGCAGCCCCTGTGTATATTATAGAGAATTGCAGTCCCTGTGTATATTATAGAGAATAGCAGTCCCTGTGTATATTATAGATAATTGCATCCCCTGTGTATATTATAGAGAATAGCAGCCCCTGTGTATATTATCGAGAATAGCAGCCCCTGTGTATATTACAGAGAATTGCAGTCCCTGTGTATATTCAAGAGAATAGCAGCCCCTGTGTATATTATAGAGAATAGCAGTCCCTGTGTATATTATAGAGAATAGCAGCCCCTGTGTATATTATAGAGAATAGCAGTCCCTGTGTATATTATAGAGAATAGCAGCCCCTGTGTATATTATAGAGAATAGCAGTCCCTGTGTACATTATAGAGAATAGCAGTCCCTGTGTATGTTATAGAGAATGGCAGCCCCTGTGTATATTATAGAGAATAGCAGCCCCTGTGTATATTATAGAGAATAGCAGTCCCTGTGTATGTTATAGAGAATAGCAGCCCCTGTGTATTTTATAGAGAATTGCAGTCCCTGTGTATATTATAGAGAATAGCAGTCCCTGTGTATATTATAGAGAATAGCAGTCCCTGTGTATATTATACAGAATAGCAGTCCCTGTGTATATTATAGAGAATAGCAGTCACTGTGTATATTATAGAGAATAGCAGTCCCTGTGTATATTATAGAGAATAGCAGCATCTGTGTATATTATAGAGAATAGCAGTCCCTGTGTGTATTAGAGAGAATAGCAGCCCCTGTGTATATTATAGAGAATAGCAGCACCTGTGCATATTATAGAGAATAGCAGTCCCTGTGTATATTATAGAGAATAGCAGTCCCTGTGTATGTTATAGAGAATAGCAGTCCCTGTGTATATTATAGAGAATACCAGCCCCTGTGTATATTATAGAGAATAGCAGTCCCTGTGTGTATTATAGAGAATAGCAGTCCCTGTGTATATTATGGAGAATAGCAGTCCCTGTGTATATTATAGAGAATAGCAGTACCTGTGTATATTATAGAGAATAGCAGACACTGTGTATATTACAGAGAATAACAGCCCCTGTGTATATTATTAAGAATAGCAGTCCCTTTGTATATTATTAACAATAGCAGTCCCTGTGTATATTATCGAGAATAGCAGTCCCTGTGTGTATTATAGAGAATAGCAGCACCTGTGTATATTATAGAGAATAGCAGCCCCTGTGTATATTATAGAGAATAGCAGCCCCTGTGTATATTATAGAGAATAGCAGTCCCTGTGTATATTATAGAGAATAGCAGCCCCTGTGTATATTATAGAGAATAGCAGTCCCTGTGTATATTATAGAGAATAGCAGCCCCTGTGTATATTATAGAGAATAGCAGTACCTGTGTATATTATGGAGAATAGCAGAGACTGTGTATATTATAGAGAATAGCAGCCCCTGTGTATATTACAGAGAATAGCAGTCCCTGTGTATATTATAGAGAATAGCAGCCCCTGTGTATATTATAGAGAATAGCAGACCCTGTGTATAATATAGTGAATAGCAGTCCCTGTGTATATTATAGAGAATAGCAGCCCCTGTGTATATTACAGAGAATAGCAGTCCCTGTGTATATTATAGAGAATAGCAGCCCCTGTGTATATTATAGAGAATAGCAGTCCCTGTGTATATTATAGAGAATAGCAGTCCCTGTGTATATTATAGAGAATAGCAGTCCCTGTGTATATTATAGAGAATAGCAGTCCCTGTGTATATTATAGAGAATAGCAGTCCCTGTGTATATTATAGAGAATAGCAGTCCCTGTGTATATTATAGAGAATAGCAGTCCCTGTGTATATTATAGATAATTGCAGCCCCTGTGTATATTATAGAGAATAGCAGCCCCTGTGTATATTATAGAGAATAGCAGCCCCTGTGTATATTATAGATAATTGCAGTCCCTGTGTATATTATCGAGAATAGCAGCCCCTGTGTATATTACAGAGAATTGCAGTCCCTGTGTATATTCAAGAGAATAGCAGCCCCTGTGTATATTATAGAGAATAGCAGTCCCTGTGTATATTATAGAGAATAGCAGCCCCTGTGTATATTATAGAGAATAGCAGTCCCTGTGTATATTATAGAGAATAGCAGCCCCTGTGTATATTATAGAGAATAGCAGTCCCTGTGTATATTATAGAGAATAGCAGTCCCTGTGTATGTTAGAGAGAATAGCAGCCCCTGTGTATATTATAGAGAATTGCAGCCCCTGTGTATATTATAGAGAATAGCAGTCCCTGTGTATGTTATTGAGAATAGCAGCCCCTGTGTATTTTATAGAGAATAGCAGTCCCTGTGTATATTATAGAGAATAGCAGTCCCTGTGTATATTATAGAGAATAGCAGTCCCTGTGTATATTATACAGAATAGCAGTCCCTGTGTATATTATAGAGAATAGCAGTCACTGTGTATATTATAGAGAATAGCAGTCCCTGTGTATGTTATAGAGAATAGCAGTCCCTGTGTATATTATAGAGAATAGCAGCCCCTGTGTATATTATAGAGAATAGCAGCCCCTGTGTATATTATAGAGAATAGCAGTCCCTGTGTATATTATCGAGAATAGCAGTCCCTGTGCGTATTATGGAGAATAGCAGCTCCTGTGTATATTATAGAGAATAGCAGCACCTGTGTATATTATAGAGAATAGCAGCCCCTGTGTATATTATAGAGAATAGCAGTCCCTGTGTATATTATAGAGAATAGCAGCCCCTGTGTATATTATAGAGAATAGCCGTCCCCGTGTATATTATAGAGAATAGCAGTCCCTGTGTATATTATAGAGAATAGCTGTCCCTGTGTATATTATAGAGAATAGCAGTACCTGTGTATATTTTAGAGAATAGCAGACACTGTGTATATTATAGAGAATAGCAGCCCCTGTGTATATTATAGAGAATTGCAGCCCCTGTGTATATTATAGAGAATACCAGTCCTGTGTGTATTAAGGGGTATAGCATCCATTATATAGATTATTGAGAAATATAACTCATGCATATCTGTAACAGAATGTTATAGTTTTAAATCATGAATTTTGAACTGATACATTGGCCATAGATTCTCTTACAATTTTAATATACGCCACAGAGGGAGTGCTGCACTGTCGGAGGGTCAGTACTGAGGGAGTGCTGCACTGTCCGAGGGTCAGTACTGAGGGAGTGCAGCACTGTCGGAGGGTCAGTACTGAGGGAGTGCTGCACTGTCGGAGGGTCGGTACTGAGGGAATGCTCCACTGTCGGAGGGTCAGTACTGAGGGAGTGCTGCACTGTCGGAGGGTCAGTACTGAGGGAGTGCTGCACTGTCGGAGGGTCAGTACTGAGGGAGCGCTGCGCTGTCGGAGGGTCAGTACTGAGGGAGCGCTGCACAGTCAGAGGGTCAGTACTGAGGGAGTGCTGCACTGTCGGAGGGTCGGTACTGAGGGAGTGCTGCACTGTCGGAGGGTCAGTACTGAGGGAGTGCTGCACTGTCGGAGGGTCGGTACTGAGGGAGCGCTGCACTGTCGGAGGGTCAGTACTGAGGGAGCGCTGCACTGTCGGAGGGTCAGTGCTGAGGGAGTGCTGCACTGTGAGATGGTCAGTAGTGAGGGAGTGCCGCACTGTCGGAGGGTCAGTACTGAAGGAGTGCTACACTGTCGGAGGGTCAGTACTGAGGGAGTGCTGCACTGTCAGAGGGTCAGTACTGAGGGAGTGCTGCACTGTCGGAATGTCTGTACTGAGGGAGAGCTGCACTGTCGGAGGGTCAGTACTGAGGGAGCGCTGCAGTGTCAGGGGGTCAGTTCAGAGGCAGTGCTGCACTGTCGGAGGGTCAGTACTGAGGGAGTGCTGCACTGTCGGAGGGTCAGTACTGAGGGAGTGCTGCACTGTCGGAGGGTCAAGACTGAGGGAGTGCTGCACTGTCGGAGGGTCAGTACTGAGGGAGTGCTGCACTGTCGGAGGGTCAAGACTGAGGGAGTGCTGCACTGTCGGAGGGTCAGTACTGAGGGAGTGCCGCACTGTCGGAGGGTCAGTACTGAGGGAGTGCTGCACTGTCAGATGGTCAGTGCTGAGGGAGAGCTGCACTGTCAGAGGGTCAGTACTGAGGGAGTGCCGCACTGTCTTAGGGTCAGTACTGAGGGAGTGCCGCACTGTCGGAGGGTCAGTGCTGAGGGAGTGCTGCACTGTCGGTGGGTCAGTGCTGAGGGAGTGCTGCACTGTCGGAGGGTCAGTGCTGAGGGAGTGCTGCACTGTCGGAGGGTCAGTGCTGAGGGAGAGCTTCACTTTTGCATCCATGAGGTGAGAGATGAACTTGTGTCTACTTTGCCGTTTCTTTTGGATGTTCTTGACTGGAAGAGATACAGGGCCGAGTTCTCCCCGATCTCCGTGTGTCCCATTCTATCCCTGTACATTCCAGTCATGATGGATCGATTCCCCGCTCATCGCTGGGATGTGCCTCTGAAACCCCGGATTCTATAGCCGGTTTCCAGCTCGCTTCATCCTTGGCGCTGTTGAGGAGGTGGATTTCATTGGAGAGCTGGTCCCTGCCGGGAAACCTTGGACAGAGAGAGGGAAATGTAACGGAGGGAGAGGGAGAGAAATGGTGGAGAGAGAGATGTTGTGGGAGAGCGAGACAGGGAAAGGATGATGATGGAGGGTGAGATGGGGGAAGAGGTGGAGGGAGGGAGAAAGGGTGGGGAGTGAGAATTAGAGGGAGGGAGAGAGAGGGAGAAAGAGTGTAGGGGAGAGAGGGAGAGAGAGGGGAGAGTGGGTGGAGAGAGAGAGAGACAGAGGGGACAAGGAGAGGGAGCGAGGAAGTGTAGAGAGGGGGAGAGAGAGGGAGGAAGTGTAGAGAGGGGGAGAGAGAGGAGGGAAGGATGGAGAGGGGGTGAGAGAGCCAGGGAGGAAGTGTAGAGAGGGGGAGAGAGAGGGAGGAAGTGTAGAGAGAGGGGGAGAGAGAGGAGGGAAGGATGGAGAGAGGGGGAGAGAGTAATAGAGAGAGAGGGAGAGAAACAGAGAGGTAGAAAGATAGATATCGGGAGAAAGATGTGTAAATGATAGAGACAGAGAAGAGGGGAGAGAGATAACATCCGGGTTTAGAAATTCGTGCATTTCTTTGACAGACCAACCCTCGCCCCTTCCGTCACCACCACACTGTCACACTGGGATGGAAAAGCCTCTGAACTTAATTTCTTAAATTTAAATTAAAATCACAGTCATCTGGAAGGCTCAAGGTTCAGGTGAGGCCAAAACAACATATTGCCTCACTCCCTCCGTGTCAGGGTCTGCAGGCAGGAGAGAAGCCTGGGTCTATCTCTGAATGGGAGATGCCCGACTAATGAATAGGGGAGTGAAGTCTTCCGAGAGATCAGATGCCTCTTGTTCCTCTCTGACCCAAACCCCGCACGGTCCCCAGATTTAAAAACCTGGTTTCATAGGCTCAGTACTGCACTGTCAGTGGGTCAGTATTGAGGGAGCGCTGCACTGTCGGAGGGTCAGTACTGAGGGAGGGCTGCACTGTCAGAGGGTCAGTACTGAGGGAGTGCTGCACTGTCGTAGGGTCAGAACTGCGGGAGTGCTGCACTGTCGGAGGGTCAGTACTGAGGGAGTGCTGCACTGTCAGAGAGTCAGTACTGAGGGAGTGCTGCACAGTCAGAGGGTCAGTACTGAGGGAGGGCTGCACTGTCAGAGAGTCAGTACTACGGGAGTGCTGCACTGTCAGAGGATCAGTACTGCGGGAGTGCTGCACTGTCAGAGGATCAGTACTGAGGGAGTGCTGCACTGTCGGAGGGTCAGTACTGAGGGAGTGCTGCACTGTCGGAGGGTCAGTACTGAGGGAGTGCTGCACTGTCGGAGGGTCAGTACTGAGGTAGTGCTGCACTGTCAGAGAGTCAGTACTGAGGGAGTGCTGCACTGTCGGAGTGTCAGTACTGAGGGAGCGCTGCACAGTCAGAGGGTCAGTACTGAGGGAGTGCTGCACTGTCGTAGGGTCAGTACTGCGGGAGTGCTGCACTGTCAGAGGGTCAGTACTGAGGGAGTGCCGCACTGTGGGAGGGTCAGTACTGAGGGAGTGCTGCACTGTCGGAGGGTCAGTACTGCGGGAGTGCTGCACTGTCAGAGGATCAGTACTGAGGGAGTGCTGCACTGTCGGAGGGTCAGTATTGCGGGAGTCCTGCACTGTCAGAGGATCAGTACTGAGGGAGTGCTGCACTGTCGGAGGGTCAGTACTGCGGGAGTGCTGCACTGTCAGAGGATCAGTACTGAGGGAGTGCTGCACTGTCAAAGGGTCAGTACTGAGGGAGTGCTGCACTGTCAGAGGGTCAGTACTGAGGGAGTGCTGCACTGTCGGAGGGTCAGTACTGAGGGAGTGCTGCACTGTCGGAATGTCAGCACTGAGGGAGAGCTGCACTTTCGGAATGTCAGTACTGCGGGAGTGCTGCACTGTCGGAGGGTCAGTAATGAGGGAGTGCTGCACTGTCGGAGGGTCAGTACTGAGGGAGTGCTGCAGTCTCAGAGGGTCAGTACTGAGGGAGTGCTGCACTCTCAGAGGGTCAGTACTGAGGGAGTGCTGCACTGTCAGAGGTTCAGTACTGAGGGAGTGATGCATTTTCAGAGGGTCAGTACTGAGGGAGTGCTGCACTGTCGGAGGGTCAGTACTGAAGGAGTGCTGCACTGTCGGAGGGTCAGTATTGAGGGAGTGCTGCACTGTCGGAGGGTCAGCACTGAGGGAGTGCTGCATTGTCGGAGGGTCAGTACTGAGGGAGTGCTGCACAGTCGGAGGGTCAGTATTGAGGGAGTGCTGCACTGTCAGAGGGTCAGTACTGAGGCAGTGCTGCACTGTCGGAGGGTCAGTACTGAGGGAGTGCTGCACTCTTGGAGGGTCACTACTAAGGCGGGTCTGCACTGTCGGAGGGTCAGTACTGAGGTGGAGATGCACTGTAAGAATGTCAGTACTGAGGGAGTGCTGCACTGTTGGAGAGTCAGTACTGAAGGAGTGCTGCACTGTCGGCGGTTCAGTACTGAGGGAGTGCTGCACTGTCGGAGGGTCAGTACTGCGGGAGTACTGCACATTCAGAGGGTCAGTACTGAGGGAGTGCTGCACTGTCAGAGGGTCAGTACTGAGGGAGTGCTGCACAGTTGGAGGGTCAGTAATGAGGGTGTGTCGCACTGTCGGAGAGTCAGTACTGAGGGAGTGCTGCACTGTCGGAGTGTCAGTACTTAGGGAGTGCTGCACTGTCGGAATGTCAGTACTGAGGGTGAGCTGCACTTTCGGAATGTCAGTACTGCGGGAGTGCTGCACAGTCGGAGGGTCAGTACTGAGGGAGTGCTGCAGTCTCAGAGGGTCAGTACTGAGGGAGTGCTGCACTGTCAGAGGTTCAGTACTGAGGGAGTGATGCATTTTCAGAGGGTCAGTACTGAGGGAGTGCTGCACTGTCAGAGGGTCAGTACTGAAGGAGTGCTGCACTGTCGGAGGGTCAGTATTGAGGGAGTGCAGCACTGTCGGAGGGTCAGCACTGAGGGAGTGCTGCATTGTCGGAGGGTCAGTACTGAAGGAGTGCTGCACTGTCGGAGGGTCAGTATTGAGGGAGTGCTGCACTGTCGGAGGGTCAGCACTGAGGGAGTGCTGCATTGTCGGAGGGTCAGCACTGAGGGAGTGCTGCACTCTCGGAGGGTCAGTACTGAGGGTGTGCTGCACAGTCGGAGGGTCAGTAATGATGGTGTGTCGCACTGTCGGAGAGTCAGTACTGAGGGAGTGCTGCTCTGTCAGAGGGTCAGTACTGAGGGAGCGCTGCACTGTCGGAGGGTCAGTACTGAGGGAGTGCTGCACTCTTGGAGGGTCACTACTAAGGCGGGTCTGCACTGTCGGAGGGTCAGTACTGAGGGAGTGCCGCACTGTCGGAGGGTCGGTACTGAGGGAATGCTGCACTGTCAGAGGGTCAGTACTGAGGGAGTGCTGCACTGTCGGAGGGTCAGTACTGAGGGAGTGCTGCACTCTTGGAGGGTCACTACTAAGGCGGGTCTGCACTGTAGGAATGTCAGTACTGAGGGAGTGCTACACTGTTGGAGAGTCAGTACTGAAGGAGTGCTGCACTGTCGGCGGCTCAGTACTGAGGGAGTGCTGCACTGTCACAGGGTCAGTAATGAGGGAGTGCTGCACTGTCGGAGGGTCAGTACTGAGGGAGTACTGCACATTCAGAGGGTCAGTACTGAGGGAGTGCTGCACTGTCAGAGGGTCAGTACTGAGGGAATGCTGCACTGTCAGAGTGTCAGTACTGAGGGAGTGCTGCACTGTCGGAGGGTCAGAACTGAGGGAGTGCCGCACTGTCGGAGGGTCAGTACTGAGGGAGTGCTGCACTGTCAGAGGGTCAGTACTGTGGGGGGGCAGCACTGTCAGAGGGTCAGTACTGAGGGAGTGCTGCACTGTCAGAGGGTCAGTACTGAGGGAGTGCTGCACTGTTGGAGGTTCAGTACTGAAGGAGTGCTGCACTTTCGGAATGTCAGTACTGAGGGAGTGCTGCACTGTTGGAATGTCAGTACTGAGGGAGTGCTGCACTGTTGGAGGGTCAGTAATGAGGGAATGCTGCATTGTCGGAGGGTCAGTACTGATGGAGTGCTGCACAGTCGGAGGGTCAGTACTGAGGGAGTGCTGCACTGTCGGAGGGTCAGTACTGAGGGAGTGCTGCAGTGTCAGAGGGACAGTACTGAAGGAGTGCTGCACTGTCAGACGGTCAGTACTGAGGGAGTGCTGCATTGTCAGAGGGTCAGTACTGAAGGAGTGCTGCACTGTCGGAGGGTCAGTACTGAGGGAGTGCTGCACTGTCGGAGGGTCAGCACTGAGGGTGAGCTGCACTGTCGGAGGGTCTGTACTGAGGGAGTGCAGCACTGTCAGAAGGTCAGTAGTGAGGGAGTGCTGCACTGTCGGAGGGTCAGTACAGAGGGAGTGCTGCACTCTTGGAGGGTCACTACTAAGGCGGGACTGCACTGTCGGAGGGTCAGTGCTGAGGGAGTGCTGCACTGTGGGAGGGTCAGTAATGAGGGGAGCTGCACTGTCGGAGGGTCAGCACTGAGGGAGAGCTGCACTGTCTGAGGGTCATTTCTGAGGGAGTGCTGCATTGTCGGAGGGTCAGTACTGAGGGAGTGCTGCACTGTCAGAATGTCAGTACTGAGGGAGTGCTGCACTGTCGGAGGGTCAGTAATGAGGGAGTGCTGCAAAGTCGGAGGGTCAGTACTGAGGGAGTGCTGCATTGTCGGAGGGTCAGTACTGATGGAGTGCTGCACAGTCGGAGGGTCAGTACTGAGGGAGTGCTGCACTGTCGGAGGGTCAGTACTGAGGGAGTGCTACACTGTCAGATGGTCAGTACTGAGGGAGTGCTGCACTGTCGAAGGGTCAGTACTGAGGGTGTGCTGCACTGTCGGAGGGTCAGTACTGAGGGAGTGCTGCACTGTTGGAGGGTCAGTACTGAGGGAGTGCTGCACTGTCAGAGTGTCAGTACTGAGGGAGTGCTGCACTGTTGGAGGATCAGTTCTAAGGGAGTGCTGCACTGTCGGAGGGTCTGTAATGAGGGTGTGTCACACTGTCGGAGGGTCAGTACTGAGGGAGTGCTGCACTGTCAGAGGGTCAGTAATGAGGGAGTGCTGCACTGTCTGAGGGTCATTTCTGAGGGAGTGCTGCACTTACGGAGGGTCAGTACTGAGGGAGCGCTGCATTGTCGGAGTGTCAGTACTGAGGGAGTGCTGCACTGTCGGAGGGTCAGTACTGAGGCAGTGCTGCACTGTCGGAGGGTCAGTACTGAGGGTGTGCTGCACTGTCGGAGGGTCAGTACTGAGGGAGTGCTGCATTGTCAGAGGGTCAGAACTGAGGGAGTGCTGCACTGTCACAGGGTCAGTAATGAGGGAATGCTGCACTGTCGGAGGGTCAGTACTGAGGGAGTGCTGCACTGTCAGAGGGTCAGTACTGAGGGAGGGCAGCACTGTCAGAGGGTCAGTACTGAGGGAGTGCTGCACTGTCGGAGGATCAGTACTGAGGGAGTGCCGCACTGTCGGAGGGTCAGTACTGAGGGAGTGCTGCACTGTCAGAGGGTCAGTACTGAGGGAGGGCAACACTGTCAGAGGGTCAGTACTGAGGGAGTGCTGCACTGTCAGAGGGTCAGTACTGAGGGAGTGCTGCACTGTTGGAGGTTCAGTACTGAGGGAGTGCTGCACTGTCGGAGGGTCAGTACTGAGGCAGTGCTGCAGTGTCGGAATGTCAGTACTGAGGGAGTGCTGCACTGTCGGAGGGTCAGTAATGAGGGTGTGCTGCATTGTCGGAGGGTCAGTACTGATGGAGTGCTGCACAGTCGGAGGGTCAGTACTGAGGGAGTGCTGCACTGTCGGAATGTCAGTACTGAGGGAGTGCTGCACTGTCGGAGGGTCAGTAATGAGGGTGTGCTGCATTGTCGGAGGGTCAGTACTGAGGGAGTGCTGCACTGTCGGAGGGTCAGTACTGAGGGAGTGCTGCACTGTCGGAGGGTCAGTACTGAGGGAGTGCTGCAGTGTCAGAGAGTCAGTACTGAAGGAGTGCTGCACTGTCAGAGGGTCAGTACTGAGGGAGTGTTGCATTGTCAGAGGGTCAGTACTGAAGGAGTGCTGCACTGTCGGAGGGTCAGCACTGAGGGAGAATGCACTGTCGGAGGGTCTGTACTGAGGGAGTGCAGCACTGTCAGAGGGTCAGTAGTGAGGGAGTGCTGCACTGTCGGAGGGTCAGTACTGAGGGAGTGCTGCACTCTTGGAGGGTCACTACTAAGGCGGGTCTGCACTCTCGGAGGGTCAGTGATGAGGGAGTGCTGCACTGTGGGAGGGTCAGTAATGAGGGGAGCTGCACTGTCGGAGGATCAGCCCTGAGGGAGAGCTGCACTGTCTGAGGGACATTTCTGAGGGAGTGCTGCATTGTTGGAGGGTCAGTACTGAGGGAGTGCTGCACTGTCAGAATGTCAGTACTGAGGGAGTGCTGCACTGTCGGAGGGTCAGTAATGAGGGTGTGCTGCATTGTCGGAGGGTCAGTACTGATGGAGTGCTGCACAGTCGGAGGGTCAGTACTGAGGGAGTGCTGCACTGTCGGAATGTCAGTACTGAGGGAGTGCTGCACTGTCGGAGGGTCAGTAATGAGGGTGTGCTGCATTGTCGGAGGGTCAGTACTGATGGAGTGCTGCACAGTCGGAGGGTCAGTACTGAGGGAGTGCTGCACTGTCGGAGGGTCAGTACTGAGGGAGTGCTGCAGTGTCAGAGAGTCAGTACTGAAGGAGTGCTGCACTGTCAGAGGGTCAGTACTGAGGGAGTGTTGCATTGTCAGAGGGTCAGTACTGAAGGAGTGCTGCACTGTCGGAGGGTCAGCACTGAGGGAGAATGCACTGTCGGAGGGTCTGTACTGAGGGAGTGCAGCACTGTCAGAGGGTCAGTAGTGAGGGAGTGCTGCACTGTCGGAGGGTCAGTACTGAGGGAGTGCTGCACTCTTGGAGGGTCACTACTAAGGCGGGTCTGCACTCTCGGAGGGTCAGTGATGAGGGAGTGCTGCACTGTGGGAGGGTCAGTAATGAGGGGAGCTGCACTGTCGGAGGATCAGCCCTGAGGGAGAGCTGCACTTTCTGAGGGTCATTTCTGAGGGAGTGCTGCATTGTTGGAGGGTCAATACTGAGGGAGTGCTGCACTGTCAGAATGTCAGTACTGAGGGAGTGCTGCACTGTCGGAGGGTCAGTACTGAGGGAGTGCTGCACAGTCGGAGGGTCAGTACTGAAGGAGTGCTGCACAGTCGCAGGGTCAGTACTGATGGAGTGCTGCACATTCGGAGGGTCAGTACTGAGGGAGTGCAGCACTGTCGGAGGGTCAGTACTGAGGGAGTGCTGCAGTGTCAGAGGGTCAGTACTGAGGGAGTGCTGCACTGTCAGAGGGTCAGTACTGAGGGAGTGCTGCACTGTCGAAGGGTCAGTAGTGAGGGAGTGCTGCACTGTCGGAGGGTCAGTACTGAGGGAGTGCTGCACTGTTGGAGGGTCAGTACTGAGGGAGTGCTGCACTGTCAGAGGGTCAGTAATGAGGGAGTGCTGCACTGTCTGAGGGTCATTTCTGAGGGAGTGCTGCACTTTCGGAGGGTCAGTACTGAGGCAGTGCTGCACTGTCGGAGGGTCAGTACTGAGGGTGTGCTGCACTGTCGGAGGGTCAGTACTGAGGGAGTGCTGCATTGTCAGAGGGTCCGTACTAAAGGTTTGCTGCACTGTCGGAGGGTCAGCACTGAGGGAGAGATGCACTGTCGGAGGGTGTGTACTTAGGGTGTGCAGCACTGTCAGAGGGTCAGTACTGAGGGAGTGCTGCACTGTCGGAGAGTCAGTACTGAGGGAGTGCTGCACTGTCGGAGAGTCAGTACAGAGGGAGTGCTGCACTGTAGGAATGTCAGTACTGAGGGAGTGCTGCACTGTCGGAATGTCAGTACTGAGGGAGTGCTGCACTGTCGGAATGTCATTACTGAGGGAGTGCTGCACTGTCGGAGGGTCAGTAATGAGGGCGTGCTGCATTGTCGGAGGGTCAGTACTGATGGAGTGCTGCACAGTCGGAGGGTCAGTACTGAGGGAGTGCTGCACTGTCGGAGGGTCAGTACTGAGGGAGTGCTGCAGTGTCAGAGGGTCAGTACTGAAGGAGTGCTGCACTGTCAGAGGGTCAGTACTGAGGGAGTGCTGCATTGTCAGAGGGTCAGTACTGAAGGAGTGCTGCACTGTCGGAGGCTCAGTACTGAGGTAGTGCTGCACTGTCGGAGGGTCAGCACTGAGGGAGAGCTGCACTGTCGGAGGGTCTGTACTGAGGGAGTGCAGCACTGTCAGAGGGTCAGTAGTGACGGAGTGCTGCACTGTCGGAGGGTCAGTACTGAGGGAGTGCTGCACTCTTGGAGGGTCACTACTAAGGCGGGTCTGCACTCTCGGAGGGTCAGTGATGAGGGAGTGCTGCACTGTGGGAGGGTCAGTAATGAGGGGAGCTGCACTGTCGGAGGATCAGCCCTGAGGGAGAGCTGCACTGTCTGCGGGTCATTTCTGAGGGAGTGCTGCATTGTTGGAGGGTCAGTACTGAGGGAGTGCTGCACTGTCAGAATGTCAGTACTGAGGGAGTGCTGCCCTGTCGGAGGGTCAGTACTGAGGGAGTGCTGCACAGTCGGAGGGTCAGTACTGAAGGAGTGCTGCACAGTCGGAGGGTCAGTACTGATGGAGTGCTGCACATTCGGAGGGTCAGTACTGAGGGAGTGCAGCACTGTCGGAGGGTCAGTACTGAGGGAGTGCTGCAGTGTCAGAGGGTCAGTACTGAGGGAGTGCTGCACTGTCGGAGAGTCAGTACTGAGGGAGTGCTGCACTGTAGGAATGTCAGTACTGAGGGAGTGCTGCATATTCGGAGGGTCAGTACTGAGGGAGTGCTGCATTGTCGGAATATCAGTACTGAGGGAGTGCTGCACTGTCGGAGGGTCAGTACTGAGGGAGTGCCGCACTATCGGAGGGTCAGTACTGAGGGAGTGCCGGACCGTCGGAGGTCAGTACTGAGGGAGTGCTGCACTGTCATGGGATCAGCCCTGAGGGAGTGCTGCACTGTCGGAGGGTCAGTACTGAGGGAGTGCTGCACTGTCAGAGGGTCAGTACTGAGGGAGTGCTGCACTGTCAGAGGGTCAGTACTGAGGGAGTGCTGCACTGTTGGAGGGTCAGTACTGAGGGAGTGCTGCACTGTCGGAGTGTCAGTACTGAGGGAGTGCTGCACTGTCGGAGGGTCAGTACTGAGGGAGTGCTGCACTGTTGGAGGGTCAGTACTGAGGGTGTGTTGCACTGTCGGAGGGTCAGTACTGAGGGTGTGCTGCATTGTAGGAGGGTCAGTACTGAGGGAGTGCTGAACTGTCGGAGGGTCAGCACTGAGGGTGTGCTGCATTGTAGGAGGGTCTGTACTGAGGGAGCGCTGCACTGTCGGAGAGTCAGTACTGAGGGAGTGCCGCACTGTCAGAGGGTCAGTACTGAGGGAGTGCTGCACTGTCAGAGGGTCAGTACTGAGGGAGTGCTGCACTTTCAGAGGGTCAGTACTGAGGGAGTGCTGCACTGTCGGAGGGTCAGAACTGAGGGAGTGCTGCACTGTCGGAGGGTCAGTACTGAGGGAGTACTACACTGTTGGAGGGTCAGTACTGAGGGAGTGCTGCACTGTTGGAGGGTCAGTACTGAGGGAGTGCTGCACTGTCGGAGGGTCAGTACTGAGGGAGTGCTGCACTGTCAGAGGGTCAGTACTGAGGCAGTGCAGCACTGTTGGAGGGTCAGTACTGAGGGAGCGCTGCACTGTCGGAGGGTCAGTACTGAGGGAGTGCTGCACTGTCAGAGGGTCAGTACTGAGGGAGTGCTGCACTGTCAGAGGGTCAGTACTGAGGGAGTGCTGCACTGTCAGAGGGTCAGTACTGAGGGAGTGCTGCACTGTCAGAGGGTCAGTACTGAGGGAGTGCTGCACTGTCAGAGGGTCAGTACTGAGGGAGTGCTGCAGTCTCAGAGGGTCAGTACTGAGGGAGTGCTGCACTGTCAGAGGGTCAGTACTGTGGGGGGGCAGCACTGTCAGAGGGTCAGTACTGAGGGAGTGCTGCACTGTCAGAGGGTCAGTACTGAGGGAGTGCTGCACTGTTGGAGGTTCAGTACTGAAGGAGTCCTGCACTGTCGGAATGTCAGTACTGAGGGAATGCTGCACTGTTGGAATGTCAGTACTGAGGGAGTGCTGCACTGTTGGAGGGTCAGTAATGAGGGAATGCTGCATTGTCGGAGGGTCAGTACTGATGGAGTGCTGCACAGTCGGAGGGTCAGTACTGAGGGAGTGCTGCACTGTCGGAGGGTCAGTACTGAGGGAGTGCTGCAGTGTCAGAGGGACAGTACTGAAGGAGTGCTGCACTGTCAGAGGGTCAGTACTGAGGGAGTGCTGCATTGTCAGAGGGTCAGTACTGAAGGAGTGCTGCACTGTCGGAGGGTCAGTACTGAGGGAGTGCTGCACTGTCGGAGGGTCAGCACTGAGGGTGAGCTGCACTGTCGGAGGGTCTGTACTGAGGGAGTGCAGCACTGTCAGAAGGTCAGTAGTGAGGGAGTGCTGCACTGTCGGAGGGTCAGTACTGAGGGAGTTCTGCACTCTTGGAGGGTCACTACTAAGGCGGGACTGCACTGTCGGAGGGTCAGTGCTGAGGGAGTGCTGCACTGTGGGAGGGTCAGTAATGAGGGGAGCTGCACTGTCGGAGGGTCAGCACTGAGGGAGAGCTGCACTGTCTGAGGGTCATTTCTGAGGGAGTGCTGCATTGTCGGAGGGTCAGTACTGAGGGAGTGCTGCACTGTCAGAATGTCAGTACTGAGGGAGTGCTGCACTGTCGGAGGGTCAGTAATGAGGGAGTGCTGCAAAGTCGGAGGGTCAGTACTGAGGGAGTGCTGCATTGTCGGAGGGTCAGTACTGATGGAGTGCTGCACAGTCGGAGGGTCAGTACTGTGGGAGTGAAGCACTGTCGGAGGGTCAGTACTGAGGGAGTGCTACACTGTCAGATGGTCAGTACTGAGGGAGTGCTGCACTGTCGAAGGGTCAGTACTGAGGGTGTGCTGCACTGTCGGAGGGTCAGTACTGAGGGAGTGCTGCACTGTTGGAGGGTCAGTACTGAGGGAGTGCTGCACTCTCAGAGTGTCAGTACTGAGGGAGTGCTGCACTGTTGGAGGATCAGTTCTAAGGGAGTGCTGCACTGTCGGAGGGTCTGTAATGAGGGTGTGTCACACTGTCGGAGGGTCAGTACTGAGGGAGTGCTGCACTGTCAGAGGGTCAGTAATGAGGGAGTGCTGCACTGTCTGAGGGTCATTTCTGAGGGAGTGCTGCACTTACGGAGGGTCAGTACTGAGGGAGCGCTGCATTGTCGGAGTGTCAGTACTGAGGGAGTGCTGCACTGTCGGAGGGTCAGTACTGAGGCAGTGCTGCACTGTCGGAGGGTCAGTACTGAGGGTGTGCTGCACTGTCGGAGGGTCAGTACTGAGGGAGTGCTTGCATTGTCAGAGGGTCAGAACTGAGGGAGTGCTGCACTGTCACAGGGTCAGTAATGAGGGAATGCTGCACTGTCGGAGGGTCAGTACTGAGGGAGTGCTGCACTGTCAGAGGGTCAGTACTGAGGGAGGGCAGCACTGTCAGAGGGTCAGTACTGAGGGAGTGCTGCACTGTCGGAGGATCAGTACTGAGGGAGTGCCGCACTGTCGGAGGGTCAGTACTGAGGGAGTGCTGCACTGTCAGAGGGTCAGTACTGAGGGAGGGCAACACTGTCAGAGGGTCAGTACTGAGGGAGTGCTGCACTGTCAGAGGGTCAGTACTGAGGGAGTGCTGCACTGTTGGAGGTTCAGTACTGAGGGAGTGCTGCACTGTCGGAGGGTCAGTACTGAGGCAGTGCTGCAGTGTCGGAATGTCAGTACTGAGGGAGTGCTGCACTGTCGGAGGGTCAGTAATGAGGGTGTGCTGCATTGTCGGAGGGTCAGTACTGATGGAGTGCTGCACAGTCGGAGGGTCAGTACTGAGGGAGTGCTGCACTGTCGGAATGTCAGTACTGAGGGAGTGCTGCACTGTCGGAGGGTCAGTAATGAGGGTGTGCTGCATTGTCGGAGGGTCAGTACTGATGGAGTGCTGCACAGTCGGAGGGTCAGTACTGAGGGAGTGCTGCACTGTCGGAGGGTCAGTACTGAGGGAGTGCTACAGTGTCAGAGAGTCAGTACTGAAGGAGTGCTGCACTGTCAGAGGGTCAGTACTGAGGGAGTGTTGCATTGTCAGAGGGTCAGTACTGAAGGAGTGCTGCACTGTCGGAGGGTCAGCACTGAGGGAGAATGCACTGTCGGAGGGTCTGTACTGAGGGAGTGCAGCACTGTCAGAGGGTCAGTAGTGAGGGAGTGCTGCACTGTCGGAGGGTCAGTACTGAGGGAGTGCTGCACTCTTGGAGGGTCACTACTAAGGCGGGTCTGCACTCTCGGAGGGTCAGTGATGAGGGAGTGCTGCACTGTGGGAGGGTCAGTAATGAGGGGAGCTGCACTGTCGGAGGATCAGCCCTGAGGGAGAGCTGCACTGTCTGAGGGTCATTTCTGAGGGAGTGCTGCATTGTTGGAGGGTCAGTACTGAGGGAGTGCTGCACTGTCAGAATGTCAGTACTGAGGGAGTGCTGCACTGTCGGAGGGTCAGTACTGAGGGAGTGCTGCACAGTCGGAGGGTCAGTACTGATGGAGTGCTGCACAGTCGGAGGGTCAGTACTGATGGAGTGCTGCACATTCGGAGGGTCAGTACTGAGGGAGTGCAGCACTGTCGGAGGGTCAGTACTGAGGGAGTGCTGCAGTGTCAGAGGGTCAGTACTGAGGGAGTGCTGCACTGTCAGAGGGTCAGTACTGAGGGAGTGCTGCACTGTCGAAGGGTCAGTAGTGAGGGAGTGCTGCACTTTCGGAGGGTCAGTACTGAGGGAGTGCTGCACTGTTGGAGGGTCAGTACTGAGGGAGTGCTGCACTGTCAGAGGGTCAGTAATGAGGGAGTGCTGCACTGTCTGAGGGTCATTTCTGAGGGAGTGCTGCACTTTCGGAGGGTCAGTACTGAGGCAGTGCTGCACTGTCGGAGGGTCAGTACTGAGGGTGTGCTGCACTGTCGGAGGGTCAGTACTGAGGGAGTGCTGCATTGTCAGAGGGTCCGTACTAAAGGTTTGCTGCACTGTCGGAGGGTCAGCACTGAGGGAGAGATGCACTGTCGGAGGGTGTGTACTTAGGGTGTGCAGCACTGTCAGAGGGTCAGTACTGAGGTAGTGCTGCACTGTCGGAGAGTCAGTACTGAGGGAGTGCTGCACTGTCGGAGAGTCAGTACAGAGGGAGTGCTGCACTGTAGGAATGTCAGTACTGAGGGAGTGCTGCACTGTCGGAATGTCAGTACTGAGGGAGTGCTGCACTGTCGGAATGTCAGTACTGAGGGAGTGCTGCACTGTCGGAGGGTCAGTAATGAGGGTGTGCTGCATTGTCGGAGGGTCAGTACTGATGGAGTGCTGCACAGTCGGAGGGTCAGTACTGAGGGAGTGCTGCACTGTCGGAGGGTCAGTACTGAGGGAGTGCTGCAGTGTCAGAGGGTCAGTACTGAAGGAGTGCTGCACTGTCAGAGGGTCAGTACTGAGGGAGTGCTGCATTGTCAGAGGGTCAGTACTGAAGGAGTGCTGCACTGTCGGAGGCTCAGTACTGAGGTAGTGCTGCACTGTCGGAGGGTCAGCACTGAGGGAGAGCTGCACTGTCGGAGGGTCTGTACTGAGGGAGTGCAGCACTGTCAGAGGGTCAGTAGTGACGGAGTGCTGCACTGTCGGAGGGTCAGTACCGAGGGAGTGCTGCACTCTTGGAGGGTCACTACTAAGGCGGGTCTGCACTCTCGGAGGGTCAGTGATGAGGGAGTGCTGCACTGTGGGAGGGTCAGTAATGAGGGGAGCTGCACTGTCGGAGGATCAGCCCTGAGGGAGAGCTGCACTGTCTGAGGGTCATTTCTGAGGGAGTGCTGCATTGTTGGAGGGTCAGTACTGAGGGAGTGCTGCACTGTCAGAATGTCAGTACTGAGGGAGTGCTGCCCTGTCGGAGGGTCAGTACTGAGGGAGTGCTGCACAGTCGGAGGGTCAGTACTGAAGGAGTGCTGCACAGTCGGAGGGTCAGTACTGATGGAGTGCTGCACATTCGGAGGGTCAGTACTGAGGGAGTGCAGCACTGTCGGAGGGTCAGTACTGAGGGAGTGCTGCAGTGTCAGAGGGTCAGTACTGAGGGAGTGCTGCACTGTCGGAGAGTCAGTACTGAGGGAGTGCTGCACTGTCGGAGAGTCAGTACAGAGGGAGTGCTGCACTGTAGGAATGTCAGTACTGAGGGAGTGCTGCACATTCGGAGGGTCAGTACTGAGGGAGTGCTGCATTGTCGGAATATCAGTACTGAGGGAGTGCTGCACTGTCGGAGGGTCAGTACTGAGGGAGTGCCGCACTATCGGAGGGTCAGTACTGAGGGAGTGCCGGACCGTCGGAGGTCAGTACTGAGGGAGTGCTGCACTGTCATGGGATCCGCCCTGAGGGAGTGCTGCACTGTCGGAGGGTCAGTACTGAGGGAGTGCTGCACTGTCAGAGGGTCAGTACTGAGGGAGTGCTGCACTGTCAGAGGGTCAGTACTGAGGGAGTGCTGCACTGTTGGAGGGTCAGTACTGAGGGAGTGCTGCACTGTCGGAGTGTCAGTACTGAGGGAGTGCTGCACTGTCGGAGGGTCAGTACTGAGGGAGTGCTGCACTGTTGGAGGGTCAGTACTGAGGGTGTGTTGCACTGTCGGAGGGTCAGTACTGAGGGTGTGCTGCATTGTAGGAGGGTCAGTACTGAGGGAGTGCTGCACTGTCGGAGGGTCAGCACTGAGGGTGTGCTGCACTGTCGGAGAGTCAGTACTGAGGGAGTGCCGCACTGTCAGAGGGTCAGTACTGAGGGAGTGCTGCACTGTCAGAGGGTCAGTACTGAGGGAGTGCTGCACTTTCAGAGGGTCAGTACTGAGGGAGTGCTGCACTGTCGGAGGGTCAGTACTGAGGGAGTGCTGCACTGTCGGAGGGTCAGTACTGAGGGAGTACTACACTGTTGGAGGGTCAGTACTGAGGGAGTGCTGCACTGTTGGAGGGTCAGTACTGAGGGAGTGCTGCACTGTCGGAGGGTCAGTACTGAGGGAGTGCTGCACTGTCAGAGGGTCAGTACTGAGGCAGTGCAGCACTGTTGGAGGGTCAGTACTGAGGGAGCGCTGCACTGTCGGAGGGTCAGTACTGAGGGAGTGCTGCACTGTCAGAGGGTCAGTACTGAGGGAGTGCTGCACTGTCAGAGGGTCAGTACTGAGGGAGTGCTGCACTGTCAGAGGGTCAGTACTGAGGGAGTGCTGCACTGTCAGAGGGTCAGTACTGAGGGAGTGCTGCACTGTCAGAGGGTCAGTACTGAGGGAGTGCTGCAGTCTCAGAGGGTCAGTACTGAGGGAGTGCTGCACTGTCAGAGGGTCAGTACTGTGGGGGGGCAGCACTGTCAGAGGGTCAGTACTGAGGGAGTGCTGCACTGTCAGAGGGTCAGTACTGAGGGAGTGCTGCACTGTTGGAGGTTCAGTACTGAAGGAGTGCTGCACTGTCGGAATGTCAGTACTGAGGGAGTGCTGCACTGTTGGAATGTCAGTACTGAGGGAGTGCTGCACTGTTGGAGGGTCAGTAATGAGGGAATGCTGCATTG
>JANJGN010001484.1:45000-134883 GCA_026770705.1 Isurus oxyrinchus
GAGGAAGCAGGAGAGAGAGGGACAAAGAGAGAGAGGGAGAAGAAAAAAGACAGATGGAGAGGGAGAGTCAGAACGAGACAGTGAAACAGAGAGTATCAGAATGGGTTTCAGTGAAAAAAGGATGGATCAGAGGAATAGAAAGATGGTCTTATTAAATTAAGAATAAACATTACTCACTCCTTCACTCGAATATATCTGTACACTGACTGGAGTCTCTCAGTCCCTCTCTCTCTCTCTCAGGGAGATATCTGTACACTGACTGGTGTCTCTCAGTCCCTCTCTCTCAGGGAGATATCTGTACACTGACTGGTGACTCTCAGTCTCTCTCTCTCAGGGAGATATCTGTACACTGACTGGTGTCTCTCAGTCCCTCTCTCTCTCTCAGGGAGATATCTGTACACTGACTGGTGTCTCTCAGTCCCTCTCTCTCAGGGAGATATCTGTACACTGACTGGTGTCTCTCAGTCCCTCTCTCTCTCTCTCAGGGAGATATCTGTACACTGACTGGTGTCTCTCAGTCCCTCTCTCTCTCTCAGGGAGATATCTGTACACTGACTGGTGTCTCTCAGTCCCTCTCTCTCAGGGAGATATCTGTACACTGACTGGTGTCTCTCAGTCCCTCTCTCTCAGGGAGATATCTGTACACTGACTGGTGTCTCTCAGTCCCTCTCTCTCTCTCTCAGGGAGATATCTGTACACTGACTGGTGTCTCTCAGTCTCTCTCTCTCAGGGAGATATCTGTACACTGACTGGTGTCTCTCAGTCCCTCTCTCTCAGGGAGATATCTGTACACTGACTGGTGTCTCTCAGTTCCTCTCTCTCAGGGAGATATCTGTACACTGACTGGTGTCTCTCAGACCCTCTCTCTCAGGGAGATATCTGTACACTGACTGGTGTCTCTCAGTCACTCTCTCTCTGGGAGATATCTGTACACTGACTGGTGTCTCTCAGTCCCTCTCTCTCTCAGGGAGATATCTGCACGCTGACTGGTGTCTCTCAGTCCCTCTCTCTCTCTCAGGGAGATATCTGTACACTGACTGGTGTCTCTCAGTCCCTCTCTCTCTCTCAGGGAGATATCTGTACACTGACTGGTGTCTCTCAGTCCCTCTCTCTCTCTCAGGGAGATATCTGTACACTGACTGGTGTCTCTCAGTCCCATCTCTCTCAGGGAGATATCTGTACACTGACTGGTGTCTCTCAGTCACTCTCTCTCTGGGAGATATCTGTACACTGACTGGTGTCTCTCAGACCCTCTCTCTCAGGGAGATATCTGTACACTGACTGGTGTCTCTCTGTCCCTCTCTCTCATGGAGATATCTGTACACTGCCTGGTGTCTCTCAGTCTCTCTCTCTCAGGGAGATATCTGTACACTGACTGGGGTCTCTCAGACCCTCTCTCTCAGGGAGATATCTGTACACTGACAGGTTTCTCTCAGTCCCTCTCTCTCTCTCTCAGGGAGATATCTGTACAATGACTGGTGTCTCTCAGTCCCTCTCTCTCTCTCTCAGGGAGATATCTGTACACTGACTGGTGTCTCTCAGTCCCTCTCTCTCAGGGAGATATCCATACAACTGACTGGTGTCTCTCAGTCCCTCTCTCTCAGGGAGATATCTGTACACTGACTGGTGTCTCTCAGGCCCTCTTTCGCAGGGAGATATCTGTACACTGACTGGTGTCTCTGAGTCCCTCTCTCTCAGGGAGATATCTGTACACTGACTGGTGTCTCTCAGTCTCTCTCTCTCTCAGGGAGATATCTGTACACTGACTGGTGTCTCTCAGTCCCTCTCTCTCAGGGAGATATCTGTACACTGACTGGTGTCTCTCAGTCCCTCTCTCTCTCAGGAAGATATCTGTACACTGACTGGTGTCTCTCAGTCCCTCTCTCACTCGGAGATATCTGTACACTGACTGGTGTCTCTGAGTCCCTCTCTCTCAGGGAGATATCTGTACACTGACTGGTGTCTCTCACCTCCCTCTCTCTCTCTCAGGGAGATATCTGTACACTGACTGGTGTCTCTCAGTCCCTCTCTCTCAGGGAGATATCTGTACACTGACTGGTGTCTCACAGTCCCTCTCTCTCAGGGAGATATCTGTACACTGACTGGTGTCTCTCAGTCCCTCTCTCAGGGAGATATCTGTACACTGACTGGTGTCTCTCAGTCCCTCTCTCTCAGGGAGATATCTGTACACTGACTGGTGTCTCTCAGTCCCTCTCTCTCAGGGAGATATCTGTACACTGACAGGTGTCTCTCAGTCCCTCTCTCTCTCTCTCAGGGAGATATCTGTACACTGACTGGTGTCTCTCAGTCCCTCTCTCTCTCTGGGAGATATCTGTACACTGACTGGTGTCTCTCAGTCTCTCTCTCTCAGGGAGATATCTGTACACTGACTGGTGTCTCTCAGTCCCTCTCTCTCTGGGAGATATCCGTACACTGACTGGTGTCTCTCAGTCCCTCTCTCTCTCTCAGGGAGAGATCTGTACACTGACTGGTGTCTCTCAGTCCCTCTCTCTCAGGGAGATATCTGTACACTGACTGGTGTCTCTCAGTCCCTCTCTCTCAGGGATATATCTGTACACTGACTGGTGTCTCTCAGTCCCTCTCTCTCAGGGAGATATCTGTACACTGACGGGTGTCTCTCAGTCCCTCTCTCTCAGGGAGATACCTGTACACTGACTGGTGTCACTCAGTCCCTCTCTCTCAGGGAGATATCTGTACACTGACTGGTGTCTCTCAGTCCCTCTCTCTCAGGGAGATATCTGTACACTGACTGGTGTCTCTCAGTCCCTCTCTCTCTGGGAGATATCTGTACACTGACTGGTGTCTTTCAGTCCCTCTCTCTCTGGGAGATATCTGTACACTGACTGGTGTCTCTCAGTCCCTCTCTCTCTGGGAGATAACTGTACACTGACTGGTGTCTCTCAGTCCCTCTCTCTCAGGGAGATATCTGTACACTGACTGGTGTCTCTCAGTCCCACTCTTTCTCTCAGGGAGATATCTGTACACTGACTGGTGTCTCTCAGTCCCTCTCTCTCTCTCAGGGAGATATCTGTACACTGACTGGTGTCTCTCAGTCCCTCTCTCTCTCTCAGGGAGATATCTGTACACTGACAGGTGTCTCTCAGTCCCTCTCTCTCAGGGAGATATCTGTACACTGACTGGTGTCTCTCAGTCCCTCGCTCTCTCTCAGGGAGATATCTGTACACTGACTGGTGTCTCTCAGTCCCTCTCTCTCAGGGAGATATCTGTACAATGACTGGTGTCTCTCAGTCCCTCTCTCTCTCTCAGGGAGATATCTGTACACTGACTGGTGTCTCTCAGTCCCTCTCTCTCTCTCAGGGAGAGATCTATACACTGACTGGGGTCTCTCAGTCCCTCTCTCTCAGGGAGATATCTGTACACTGACTGTGTCTCTCAGTCCCTCTCTCTCTGGGAGATATCTGTACACTGACTGGTGTCTCTCAGTCCCCTCTCTCTCAGGGAGATATCTGTACACTGACTGGTGTCTCTCAGTCCCTCTCTCTCAGGGAGATATCTGCACACTGACTGGTGTCTCTCAGTCCCTCTCTCTCTCAGGGAGATATCTGCACACTGACTGGTGTCTCTCAATCCCCTCTCTCTCAGGGAGATATCTGTACACTGACTGGTGTCTCGCAGTCACTCTCTCAGGGAGATATCTGTACACTGACTGGTGTCTCTCAGTCCCTCTCTCTCAGTGAGATATCTGTACACTGATTGGTGTGTCTCAGTCCCTCTCTCTGAGGGAGATATCTGTACACTGACTGGTGTCTCTCAGTCCCTCTCTCTCAGGGAGATATCAGTACACTGACTGGTGTCTCACAGTCCCTCTCTCTCTCTCAGGGAGATATCTGTACACTGACTGGTGTCTCTCAGTCCCTCTCTCCCTCAGGGAGATATCTGTACACTGACTGGTGTCTCTCAGTCCCTCTCTCTCAGGGAGATATCTGTACACTGACTGGTGTCTCACAATACCTCTCTCTCAGGGAGATATCTGTACACTGACTGGTGTCTCTCATTCTGTCTCTCTCAGGGAGATATCTGTACACTGACTGGTGTCTCTCATTCTATCTCTCTCAGGGAGATATCTGCACACTGACTGGTGTCTCTCAGTCCCTCTCTCTCTCAGGGAGATATCTGTACACTGACTGGTGTCACTCAATCCCTCTCTCTCAGGGAGATATCTGTGCACTGACTAGTGTCTCTCAGTCCCTCGCTCTCTCTCAGGGAGATATCTGTACACTGACTGGTGTCTCTCAGTCCCTCTCTCACTCGGAGATATCTGTACACTGACTGGTGTGTCTCAGTCCCTCTCTCTCAGGGAGATATCTGTACACTGACTGGTGTCTCTCAGTCCCTCTCTCTCAGGGAGATATCTGTACACTGACTGGTGTCTCTCAGTCCCTCTCTCTCAGGGAGATATCTGTACACTGACTGGTGTCTCTCAGTCCCTCTCTCTCAGGGAGATATCTGTACACTGACTGGTGTCTCTCAGTCCCTCTCTCTCAGGGAGATATCTGTACACTAACTGGTGTCTCTCAGACCCTCTCTCTCAGGGAGATATCTGTACACTGACTGGTGTCTCTCAGTCCCCTCTCTCTCAGGGAGATATCTGTACACTGACTTGGTGTCTCTCAGTCACTCTCTCTCTGGGAGATATCTGTACACTGACTGGTTTCTCTCAGACCCTCTCTCTCAGGGAGATATCTGTACACTGACTGGTGTCTCTCTGTCCCTCTCTCTCATGGAGATATCTGTACACTGCCTGGTGTCTCTCAGTCTCTCTCTCTCAGGGAGATATCTGTACACTGACTGGTGTCTCTCAGACCCTCTCTCTCAGGGAGATATCTGTAGACTGACAGGTTTCTCTCAGTCCCTCTCTCTCTCTCTCAGGGAGATATCTGTACACTGACTGGTGTCTCTCAGTCCCTCTCTCTCAGGGAGATATCCGTACACTGACTGGTGTCTCTCAGTCCCTCTCTCTCAGGGAGATATCTGTACACTGACTGGTGTCTCTCAGGCCCTCTTTCGCAGGGAGATATCTGTACACTGACTGGTGTCTCTCAGTCCCACTCTCAGGGAGATATCTGTACACTGACTGGTGTCTCTGAGTCCCTCTCTCTCAGGGAGATATCTGTACACTGACTGGTGTCTCTCAGTCTCTCTCTCTCTCAGGGAGATATCTGTACACTGACTGGTGTCTCTCAGTCCCTCTCTCTCAGGGAGATATCTGTACACTGACTGGTGTCTCTCAGTCCCTCTCTCTCTCAGGAAGATATCTGTACACTGACTGGTGTCTCTCAGTCCCTCTCTCAGGGAGATATCTGTACACTGACTGGTGTCTCTGAGTCCCTCTCTCTCAGGGAGATATCTGTACACTGACTGGTGTCTCTCACTCCCTCTCTCTCTCTCAGGGAGATATCTGTACACTGACTGGTGTCTCTCAGTCCCTCTCTCTCAGGGAGATATCTGTACACTGACTGGTGTCTCTCAGTCCCTCTCTCTCAGGGAGATATCTGTACACTGACTGGTGTCTCTCAGTCCCTCTCTCAGGGAGATATCTGTACACTGACTGGTGTCTCTCAGTCCCTCTCTCTCTCTCAGGGAGATATCTGTACACTGACTGGTGTCTCTCAGTCCCTCTCTCTCAGGGAGATATCTGTACACTGACTGGTGTCTCTCAGTCCCTCTCTCTCAGGGAGATATCTGTACACTGACTGGTGTCTCTCAGTCCCTCTCTCCGGGAGATATCTGTACACTGACTGGTGTCTCTCAGTCCCTCTCTCTCAGGGAGATATCTGTACATTGACTGGTGTCTCTCAGTCCCTCTCTCTCAGGGAGATATCTGTACACTGACAGGTGTCCTCTCAGTCCCTCTCTCTCTCTCTCAGGGAGATATCTGTACACTGACTGGTGTCTCTCAGTCCCTCTCTCTCTCTGGGAGATATCTGTACACTGACTGGTGTCTCTCAGTCTCTCTCTCTCAGGGAGATTTCTGTACACTGACTGGTGTCTCTCAGTCCCTCTCTCTCTGGGAGATATCCGTACACTGACTGGTGTCTCTCAGTCCCCCTCTCTCTCTCAGGGAGATATCTGTACTCTGACTGGTGTCTCTCAGTCCCTCTCTCTCAGGGAGATATCTGTACACTGACTGGTGTCTCTCAGTCCCTCTCTCTCAGGGATATATCTGTACACTGACTGGTGTCTCTCAGTCCCTCTCTCTCAGGGAGATATCTGTACACTGACGGGTGTCTCTCAGTCCCTCTCTCTCAGGGAGATACCTGTACACTGACTGGTGTCTCTCAGTCCCTCTCTCTCAGGGAGATATCTGTACACTGACTGGTGTCTCTCAGTCCCTCTCTCTCAGGGAGATATCTGTACACTGACTGGTGTCTCTCAGTCCCTCTCTCTCTGGGAGATATCTGTACACTGACTGGTGTCTTTCAGTCCCTCTCTCTCTGGGAGATATCTGTACACTGACTGGTGTCTCTCAGTCCCTCTCTCTCTGGGAGATAACTGTACACTGACTGGTGTCTCTCAGTCCCTCTCTCTCTCTCAGGCAGATATCTGTACACTGACTGGTGTCTCTCAGTCCCACTCTCTCTCTCAGGGAGATATCTGTACACTGACTGGTGTCTCTCAGTCCCTCTCTCTCTCTCAGGGAGATATCTGTACACTGACTGGTGTCTCTCAGTCCCTCTCTCTCTCTCAGGGAGATATCTGTACACTGACAGGTGTCTCTCAGTCCCTCTCTCTCAGGGAGATATCTGTACACTGACTGGTGTCTCTCAGTCCCTCGCTCTCTCTCAGGGAGATATCTGTACACTGACTGGTGTCTCTCAGTCCCTCTCTCTCAGGGAGATATCTGTACAATGACTGGTGTCTCTCAGTCCCTCTCTCTCTCTCAGGGAGATATCTGTACACTGACTGGTGTCTCTCAGTCCCTCTCTCTCTCTCAGGGAGAGATCTATACACTGACTGGGGTCTCTCAGTCCCTCTCCCTCAGGGAGATATCTGTACACTGACTGTGTCTCTCAGTCCCTCTCTCTCTGGGAGATATCTGTACACTGACTGGTGTCTCTCAGTCCCCTCTCTCTCAGGGAGATATCTGCACACTGACTGGTGTCTCTCAGTCCCTCTCTCTCTCAGGGAGATATCTGCACACTGACTGGTGTCTCTCAATCCCCTCTCTCTCAGGGAGATATCTGTACACTGACTGGTGTCTCGCAGTCACTCTCTCAGGGAGATATCTGTACACTGACTGGTGTCTCTCAGTCCCTCTCTCTCAGTGAGATATCTGTACACTGATTGGTGTGTCTCAGTCCCTCTCTCTGAGGGAGATATCTGTACACTGACTGGTGTCTCTCAGTCCCTCTCTCTCAGGGAGATATCAGTACACTGACTGGTGTCTCACAGTCCCTCTCTCTCTCTCAGGGAGATATCTGTACACTGACTGGTGTCTCTCAGTCCCTCTCTCCCTCAGGGAGATATCTGTACACTGACTGGTGTCTCTCAGTCCCTCTCTCTCAGGGAGATATCTGTACACTGACTGGTGTCTCACAATACCTCTCTCTCAGGGAGATATCTGTACACTGACTGGTGTCTCTCATTCTGTCTCTCTCAGGGAGATATCTGTACACTGACCGGTGTCTCTCATTCTATCTCTCTCAGGGAGATATCTGCACACTGACTGGTGTCTCTCAGTCCCTCTCTCTCTCAGGGAGATATCTGTACACTGACTGGTGTCACTCAATCCCTCTCTCTCAGGGAGATATCTGTGCACTGACTAGTGTCTCTCAGTCCCTCGCTCTCTCTCAGGGAGATATCTGTACACTGACTGGTGTCTCTCAGTCCCTCTCTCACTCGGAGATATCTGTACACTGACTGGTGTGTCTCAGTCCCTCTCTCTCAGGGAGATATCTGTACACTGACTGGTGTCTCTCAGTCCCTCTCTCTCAGGGAGATATCTGTACACTGACTGGTGTCTCTCAGTCCCTCTCTCTCAGGGAGATATCTGTACACTGACTGGTGTCTCTCAGTCCCTCTCTCTCAGGGAGATATCTGTACACTGACTGGTGTCTCTCAGTCCCTCTCTCTCAGGGAGATATCTGTACACTAACTGGTGTCTCTCAGACCCTCTCTCTCAGGGAGATATCTGTACACTGACTGGTGTCTCTCAGTCCCCTCTCTCTCAGGGAGATATCTGTACACTGACTGGTGTCTCTCAGTCACTCTCTCTCTGGGAGATATCTGTACACTGACTGGTTTCTCTCAGACCCTCTCTCTCAGGGAGATATCTGTACACTGACTGGTGTCTCTCTGTCCCTCTCTCTCATGGAGATATCTGTACACTGACTGGTGTCTCTCAGTCCCACTCTCAGGGAGATATCTGTACACTGACTGGTGTCTCTGAGTCCCTCTCTCTCAGGGAGATATCTGTACACTGACTGGTGTCTCTCAGTCTCTCTCTCTCTCAGGGAGATATCTGTACACTGACTGGTGTCTCTCAGTCCCTCTCTCTCAGGGAGATATCTGTACACTGACTGGTGTCTCTCAGTCCCTCTCTCTCTCAGGAAGATATCTGTACACTGACTGGTGTCTCTCAGTCCCTCTCTCAGGGAGATATCTGTACACTGACTGGTGTCTCTGAGTCAATCTCTCTCAGGGAGATATCTGTACACTGACTGGTGTCTCTCACTCCCTCTCTCTCTCTCAGGGAGATATCTGTACACTGACTGGTGTCTCTCAGTCCCTCTCTCAGGGAGATATCTGTACACTGACTGGTGTCTCTCAGTCCCTCTCTCAGGGAGATATCTGTACACTGACTGGTGTCTCTGAGTCCCTCTCTCTCAGGGAGATATCTGTACACTGACTGGTGTCTCTCACTCCCTCTCTCTCTCTCAGGGAGATATCTGTACACTGACTGGTGTCGCTCAGTCCCTCTCTCTCAGGGAGATATCTGTACACTGACTGGTGTCTCTCAGTCCCTCTCTCTCAGGGAGATATCTGTACACTGACTGGTGTCTCTCAGTCCCTCTCTCAGGGAGATATCTGTACACTGACTGGTGTCTCTCAGTCCCTCTCTCTCAGGGAGATATCTGTACACTGACTGGTGTCTCTCAGTCCCTCTCTCTCAGGGAGATATCTGTACACTGACAGGTGTCTCTCAGTCCCTCTCTCTCTCTCTCAGGGAGATATCTGTACACTGACTGGTGTCTCTCAGTCCCTCTCTCTCTCTGGGAGATATATGTACACTGACTGGTGTCTCTCAGTCTCTCTCTCTCAGGGAGATATCTGTACACTGACTGGTGTCTCTCAGTCCCTCTCTCTCTGGGAGATATCCGTACACTGACTGGTGTCTCTCAGTCCCTCTCTCTCTCTCAGGGAGATATCTGTACACTGACTGGTGTCTCTCAGTCCCTCTCTCTCAGGGAGATATCTGTACACTGTCTGGTGTCTCTCAGTCCCTCTCTCTCAGGGATATATCTGTAGACTGACTGGTGTCTCTCAGTCCCTCTCTCTCAGGGAGATATCTGTACACTGACGGGTGTCTCTCAGTCCCTCTCTCTCAGGGAGATACCTGTACACTGACTGGTGTCTCTCAGTCCCTCTCTCTCAGGGAGATATCTGTACACTGACTGGTGTCTCTCAGTCCCTCTCTCTCAGGGAGATATCTGTACACTGACTGGTGTCTCTCAGTCCCTCTCTCTCTGGGAGATATCTGTACACTGACTGGTGTCTTTCAGTCCCTCTCTCTCTGGGAGATATCTGTACACTGACTGGTGTCTCTCAGTCCCTCTCTCTCTGGGAGATATCTGTACACTGACTGGTGTCTCTCAGTCCCTCTCTCTCAGGGAGATATCTGTACACTGACTGGTGACTCTCAGTCCCACTCTCTCTCTCAGGGAGATATCTGTACACTGACTGGTGTCTCTCAGTCCCTCTCTCTCTCTCAGGGAGATATCTGTACACTGACTGGTGTCTCTCAGTCCCTCTCTCTCTCTCAGGGAGATATCTGTATACTGACAGGTGTCTCTCAGTCCCTCTCTCTCAGGGAGATATCTGTACACTGACTGGTGTCTCTCAGTCCCTCGCTCTCTCTCAGGGAGATATCTGTACACTGACTGGTGTCTCTCAGTCCCTCTCTCTCAGGGAGATATCTGTACAATGACTGGTGTCTCTCAGTCCCTCTCTCTCTCTCAGGGAGATATCTGTACACTGACTGTTGTCTCTCAGTCCCTCTCTCTCTCTCAGGGAGAGATCTATACACTGACTGGTGTCTCTCAGTCCCTCTCTCTCAGGGAGATATCTGTACACTGACTGGTGTCTCTCAGTCCCTCTCTCTCTGGGAGATATCTGTACACTGACTGGTGTCTCTCAGTCCCCTCTCTCTCAGGGAGATATCTGCACACTGACTGGTGTCTCTCAATCCCTCTCACTCAGGGAGATATCTGTACACTGACTGGTGTCTCTCAATCCCTCTCTCTCAGGGAGAGATCTGTACACTGACTGGTGTCTCTCAGTCCCTCTCTCTCTCTCAGGGTGATCTCTGTCCACTGACTGGTGTCTCTCAATCCCCTCTCTCTCAGGGAGATATCTGCACACTGACTGGTGTCTCTGAGTCGCTCTCTCTCTCAGGGAGATATCTGCACACTGACTGGTGTCTCTCAATCCCCTCTCTCTCAGGGAGATATCTGTACACTGACTGGTGTCTCGCAGTCACTCTCTCAGGGAGATATCTGTACACTGACTGGTGTCTCTCAGTCCCTCTCTCTCAGTGAGATATCTGTACACTGATTGGTGTGTCTCAGTCCCTCTCTCTGAGGGAGATATCTGTACACTGACTGGTGTCTCTCAGTCCCTCTCTCTCAGGGAGATATCAGTACACTGACTGGTGTCTCACAGTCCCTCTCTCTCTCTCAGGGAGATATCTGTACACTGACTGGTGTCTCTCAGTCCCTCTCTCCCTCAGGGAGATATCTGTACACTGACTGGTGTCTCTCAGTCCCTCTCTCTCAGGGAGATATCTGTACACTGACTGGTGTCTCACAATACCTCTCTCTCAGGGAGATATCTGTACACTGACTGGTGTCTCTCATTCTGTCTCTCTCAGGGAGATATCTGTACACTGACTGGTGTCTCTCATTCTCTCTCTCTCAGGGAGATATCTGCACACTGACTGGTGTCTCTCAATCCCTCTCTCTCTCAGGGAGATATCTGTACACTGACTGGTGTCACTCAATCCCTCTCTCTCAGGGAGATATCTGTACACTGACTGGTGTCTCTCATTCTCTCTCTCTCAGGGAGATATTTGTTCACTGACTGGTGTCACTCAGTCCCTCTCTCTCTCAGGGAGATATCTGTACACTGACTGGTTTCTCTCAGTCCCTCTCTCTCTGGGAGATATCCGTACACTGACTGGTGTCTCTCAGTCCCTCTCTCTCAGGGAGATATCTGTACACTGACTGGTGTCTCTCAGTCCCTCTCTCTCTGGGAGATATCTGTACACTGACTGGTGTCTTTCAGTCCCTCTCTCTCTGGGAGATATCTGTACACTGACTGGTGTCTCTCAGTCCCTCTCTCTCTGGGAGATATCTGTACACTGACTGGTGTCTCTCAGTCCCTCTCTCTCAGGGAGATATTGTACACTGACTGGTGACTCTCAGTCCCACTCTCTCTCTCAGGGAGATATCTGTACACTGACTGGTGTCTCTCAGTCTCTCTCTCTCAGTGAGATATCTGTACACTGACTGGTGTCTCTCAGTCCCTCTCTCTCTCTCAGGGAGATATCTGTACACTGACTGGTGTCTCTCAGTCCCTCTCTCTCTCTCAGGGAGATATCTGTACACTGACAGGTGTCTTTCAGTCCCTCTCTCTCAGGGAGATATCTGTACACTGACTGGTGTCTCTCAGTCCCTCGCTCTCTCTCAGGGAGATATCTGTACACTGACTGGTGTCTCTCAGTCCCTCTCTCTCAGGGAGATATCTGTACAATGACTGGTGTCTCTCAGTCCCTCTCTCTCTCTCAGGGAGATATCTGTACACTGACTGGTGTCTCTCAGTCCCTCTCTCTCTCTCAGGGAGAGATCTATACACTGACTGGTGTCTCTCAGTCCCTCTCTCTCAGGGAGATATCTGTACACTGACTGGTGTCTCTCAGTCCCTCTCTGTCCGGGAGATATCTGTACACTGACTGGTGTCTCTCAGTCCCCTCTCTCTCAGGGAGATATCTGCACACTGACTGGTGTCTCTCAATCCCTCTCACTCAGGGAGATATCTGTACACTGACTGGTGTCTCTCAATCCCTCTCTCTCAGGGAGGGATCTGTACACTGACTGGTGTCTCTCAGTCCCTCTCTCTCTCTCAGGGTGATCTCTGTCCACTGACTGGTGTCTCTCAATCCCCTCTCTCTCAGGGAGATATCTGCACACTGACTGGTGTCTCTGAGTCGCTCTCTCTCTCAGGGAGATATCTGCACACTGACTGGTGTCTCTCAATCCCCTCTCTCTCAGGGAGATATCTGTACACTGACTGGTGTCTCGCAGTCACTCTCTCAGGGAGATATCTGTACACTGACTGGTGTCTCTCAGTCCCTCTCTCTCAGTGAGATATCTGTACACTGATTGGTGTGTCTCAGTCCCTCTCTCTGAGGGAGATATCTGTACACTGACTGGTGTCTCTCAGTCCCTCTCTCTCAGGGAGATATCAGTACACTGACTGGTGTCTCACAGTCCCTCTCTCTCTCTCAGGGAGATATCTGTACACTGACTGGTGTCTCTCAGTCCCTCTCTCCCTCAGGGAGATATCTGTACACTGACTGGTGTCTCTCAGTCCCTCTCTCTCAGGGAGATATCTGTACACTGACTGGTGTCTCACAATACCTCTCTCTCAGGGAGATATCTGTACACTGACTGGTGTCTCTCATTCTGTCTCTCTCAGGGAGATATCTGTACACTGACTGGTGTCTCTCATTCTCTCTCTCTCAGGGAGATATCTGCACACTGACTGGTGTCTCTCAATCCCTCTCTCTCTCAGGGAGATATCTGTACACTGACTGGTGTCACTCAATCCCTCTCTCTCAGGGAGATATCTGTACACTGACTGGTGTCTCTCATTCTCTCTCTCTCAGGGAGATATCTGTACACTGACTGGTGTCACTCAGTCCCTCTCTCTCTCAGGGAGATATCTGTACACTGACTGGTTTCTCTCAGTCCCTCTCTGGGAGATATCCGTACACTGACTGGTGTCTCTCAGTCCCTCTCTCTCAGGGAGATATCTGTACACTGACTGGTGTCTCTCAGTCCCTCTCTCTCTGGGAGATATCTGTACACTGACTGGTGTCTTTCAGTCCCTCTCTCTCTGGGAGATATCTGTACACTGACTGGTGTCTCTCAGTCCCTCTCTCTCTGGGAGATATCTGTACACTGACTGGTGTCTCTCAGTCCCTCTCTCTCAGGGAGATATCTGTACACTGACTGGTGACTCTCAGTCCCACTCTCTCTCTCAGGGAGATATCTGTACACTGACTGGTGTCTCTCAGTCCCTCTCTCTCTCTCAGGGAGATATCTGTACACTGACTGGTGTCTCTCAGTCCCTCTCTCTCTCTCAGGGAGATATCTGTACACTGACAGGTGTCTCTCAGTCCCTCTCTCTCAGGGAGATATCTGTACACTGACTGGTGTCTCTCAGTCCCTCGCTCTCTCTCAGGGAGATATCTGTACACTGACTGGTGTCTCTCAGTCCCTCTCTCTCAGGGAGATATCTGTACAATGACTGGTGTCTCTCAGTCCCTCTCTCTCTCTCAGGGAGATATCTGTACACTGACTGGTGTCTCTCAGTCCCTCTCTCTCTCTCAGGGAGAGATCTATACACTGACTGGTGTCTCTCAGTCCCTCTCTCTCAGGGAGATATCTGTACACTGACTGGTGTCTCTCAGTCCCTCTCTCTCTGGGAGATATCTGTACACTGACTGGTGTCTCTCAGTCCCCTCTCTCTCAGGGAGATATCTGCACACTGACTGGTGTCTCTCAATCCCTCTCACTCAGGGAGATATCTGTACACTGACTGGTGTCTCTCAATCCCTCTCTCTCAGGGAGAGATCTGTACACTGACTGGTGTCTCTCAGTCCCTCTCTCTCTCTCAGGGTGATCTCTGTCCACTGACTGGTGTCTCTCAATCCCCTCTCTCTCAGGGAGATATCTGCACACTGACTGGTGTCTCTGAGTCGCTCTCTCTCTCAGGGAGATATCTGCACACTGACTGGTATCTCTCAATCCCCTCTCTCTCAGGGAGATATCTGTACACTGACTGGTGTCTCGCAGTCACTCTCTCAGGGAGATATCTGTACACTGACTGGTGTCGCTCAGTCCCTCTCTCTCAGTGAGATATCTGTACACTGATTGGTGTGTCTCAGTCCCTCTCTCTGAGGGAGATATCTGTACACTGACTGGTGTCTCTCAGTCCCTCTCTCTCAGGGAGATATCAGTACACTGACTGGTGTCTCACAGTCCCTCTCTCTCTCTCAGGGAGATATCTGTACACTGACTGGTGTCTCTCAGTCCCTCTCTCCCTCAGGGAGATATCTGTACACTGACTGGTGTCTCTCAGTCCCTCTCTCTCAGGGAGATATCTGTACACTGACTGGTGTCTCACAATACCTCTCTCTCAGGGAGATATCTGTACACTGACTGGTGTCTCTCATTCTGTCTCTCTCAGGGAGATATCTGTACACTGACTGGTGTCTCTCATTCTCTCTCTCTCAGGGAGATATCTGCACACTGACTGGTGTCTCTCAGTCCCTCTCTCTCTCAGGGAGATATCTGTACACTGACTGGTGTCACTCAATCCCTCTCTCTCAGGGAGATATCTGTACACTGACTGGTGTCTCTCATTCTCTCTCTCTCAGGGAGATATCTGTACACTGACTGGTGTCACTCAGTCCCTCTCTCTCTCAGGGAGATATCTGTACACTGACTGGTTTCTCTCAGTCCCTCTCTCTCAGGGAGATATCTGTGCACTGACTAGTGTCTCTCAGTCCCTCGCTGTCTCTCAGGGAGATATCTGTACACTGACTGGTGTCTCTCAGTCCCTCTCTCACTCGGAGATATCTGTACACTGACTGGTGTGTCTCAGTCCCTCTCTCTCAGGGAGATATCTGTACACTGACTGGTGTCTCTCAGTCCCTCTCTCTCAGGGAGATATCTGTACACTGACTGGTGTCTCTCAGTCCCTCTCTCTCAGGGAGATATCTGTACACTGACTGGTGTCTCACAGTCCCTCTCTCTCAGGGAGATATCTGTACACTGACTGGAGTCTCTCAGTCCCTCTCTCTCAGGGAGATATCTGTACACTAACTGGTGTCTCTCAGTCCCTCTCTCTCAGGGAGATATCTGTACACTGACTGGTATCTCTCAGTCCCTCTCTCTCAGGGAGATAGCTGCACACTGACAGGTGTCTCTCAGTCCCTCTCTCTCAGGGAGATATCTGTGCACTGACTGGTGTCTCTCAGTCCCTCTCTCTCAGGGAGATATCTGTACACTGACTGGTGTCTCTCAGTCCCTCTCTCTCAGGGAGATATCTGTACACTGACTGGTGTCTCTCAGTCCCTCTCTCTCAGGGAGATATCCGTACACTGACTGGTGTCTCTCAGTCCATCTCTCTCTCTCAGGGAGATATCTGTACACTGACTGGTGTCTCTCAGTCCCTCTCTCTCAGGGAGATATCTGTACACTGACTGGTGTCTCTCAGTCCCTCTCTCTCAGGGATATATCTGTACACTGACTGGTGTCTCTCAGTCCCTCTCTCTCAGGGAGATATCTGTACACTGACTGGTGTCTCTCAGTCCCTCTCTCTCAGGGATATATCTGTACACTGACTGGTGTCTCTCAGTCCCTCTCTCTCAGGGAGATATCTGTACACTGACGGGTGTCTCTCAGTCCCTCTCTCTCAGGGAGATATCTGTACACTGACTGGTGTCTCTCAGTCCCTCTCTCTCTCTCAGGGAGAGATCTATACACTGACTGGTGTCTCTCAGTCCCTCTCTCTCTCTGGGAGATATCTGTACACTGACTGGTGTCTCTCAGTCTCTCTCTCTCAGGGAGATATCTGTACACTGACGGGTGTCTCTCAGTCCGTCTCTCTCAGGGAGATACCTGTACACTGACTGGTGTCTCTCAGTCCCTCTCTCTCTCTCAGGGAGAGATCTATACACTGACTGGTGTCTCTCAGTCCCTCTCTCTCTCTGGGAGATATCTGTACACTGACTGGTGTCTCTCAGTCTCTCTCTCTCAGGGAGATATCTGTACACTGACTGGTGTCTCTCAGTCCCTCTCTCTCTGGGAGATATCCGTACACTGACTGGTGTCTCTCAGTCCCTCTCTCTCTCTCAGGGAGATATCTGTACACTGACTGGTGTCTCTCAGTCCCTCTCTCTCAGGGAGATATCTGTACACTGACTGGTGTCTCTCAGGCTCTCACTCTCAGGGATATATCTGTACACTGTCTGGTGTCTCTCAGTCCCTCTCTCACTCGGAGATATCTGTACACTGACTGGTGTGTCTCAGTCCCTCTCTCTCAGGGAGATATCTGTACACTGACTGGTGTCTCTCAGTCCCTCTCTCTCAGGGAGATATCTGTACACTGACTGGTGTCTCTCAGTCCCTCTCTCTCAGGGAGATATCTGTACACTGACTGGTGTCTCACAGTCCCTCTCTCTCAGGGAGATATCTGTACACTGACTGGAGTCTCTCAGTCCCTCTCTCTCAGGGAGATATCTGTACACTAACTGGTGTCTCTCAGTCCCTCTCTCTCAGGGAGATATCTGTACACTGACTGGTATCTCTCAGTCCCTCTCTCTCAGGGAGATAGCTGCACACTGACAGGTGTCTCTCAGTCCCTCTCTCTCAGGGAGATATCTGTGCACTGACTGGTGTCTCTCAGTCCCTCTCTCTCAGGGAGATATCTGTACACTGACTGGTGTCTCTCAGTCCCTCTCTCTCAGGGAGATATCTGTACACTGACTGGTGTCTCTCAGTCCCTCTCTCTCTGGGAGATATCCGTACACTGACTGGTGTCTCTCAGTCCCTCTCTCTCTCTCAGGGAGATATCTGTACACTGACTGGTGTCTCTCAGTCCCTCTCTCTCAGGGAGATATCTGTACACTGACTGGTGTCTCTCAGTCCCTCTCTCTCAGGGATATATCTGTACACTGACTGGTGTCTCTCAGTCCCTCTCTCTCAGGGAGATATCTGTACACTGACTGGTGTCTCTCAGTCCCTCTCTCTCAGGGATATATCTGTACACTGACTGGTGTCTCTCAGTCCCTCTCTCTCAGGGAGATATCTGTACACTGACGGGTGTCTCTCAGTCCCTCTCTCTCAGGGAGATATCTGTACACTGACTGGTGTCTCTCAGTCCCTCTCTCTCTCTCAGGGAGAGATCTATACACTGACTGGTGTCTCTCAGTCCCTCTCTCTCTCTGGGAGATATCTGTACACTGACTGGTGTCTCTCAGTCTCTCTCTCTCAGGGAGATATCTGTACACTGACGGGTGTCTCTCAGTCCCTCTCTCTCAGGGAGATACCTGTACACTGACTGGTGTCTCTCAGTCCTTCTCTCTCTCTCAGGGAGAGATCTATACACTGACTGGTGTCTCTCAGTCCCTCTCTCTCTCTGGGAGATATCTGTACACTGACTGGTGTCTCTCAGTCTCTCTCTCTCAGGGAGATATCTGTACACTGACTGGTGTCTCTCAGTCCCTCTCTCTCTGGGAGATATCCGTACACTGACTGGTGTCTCTCAGTCCCTCTCTCTCTCTCAGGGAGATATCTGTACACTGACTGGTGTCTCTCAGTCCCTCTCTCTCAGGGAGATATCTGTACACTGACTGGTGTCTCTCAGGCTCTCACTCTCAGGGATATATCTGTACACTGTCTGGTGTCTCTCAGTCCCTCTCTCTCAGGGAGATATCTGTACACTGACTGGTGTCTCTCAGTCCCTCTCTCTCAGCGATATATCTGTACACTGACTGGTGTCTCTCAGTCCCTCTCTCTCAGGGAGATATCTGTACACTGACGGGTGTCTCTCAGTCCCTCTCTCTCAGGGAGATACCTGTACACTGACTGGTGTCTCTCAGTCCCTCTCTCTCAGGGAGATATCTGTACACTGACTGGTGTCTCTCAGTCCCTCTCTCTCTGGGAGATATCTGTACACTGACTGTTGTCTCTCCGTCCCTCTCTCTCTGGGAGATATCTGTACACTGACTGGTGTCTCTCAGTCCCTCTCTCTCTGGGAGATATCTGTACACTGACTGGTGTCTCTCAGTCGCTCTCTCTCAGGGAGATATCTGTACACTGACTGGTGACTCTCAGTCCCACTCTCTCTCTCAGGGAGATATCTGTACACTGACTGGAGTCTCTCAGTCCCTCTCTCTCTCTCAGGGAGATATCTGTACACTGACTGGTGTCTCTCAGTCCCTCGCTCTCTCTCAGGGAGATATCTGTACACTGACTGGTGTCTCTCAGTCCCTCTCTCTCAGGGAGATATCTGTACAATGACTGGTGTCTCTCAGTCCCTCTCTCTCTCTCAGGGAGATATCTGTACACTGACTGGTGTCTCTTAGTCCCTCTCTCTCTTTCAGGGAGAGATCTATACACTGACTGGTGTCTCTCAGTCCCTCTCTCTCAGGGAGATATCTGTACACTGACTGGTGTCTCTCAGTCCCTCTCTCTCTGGGAGATATCTGTACACTGACTGGTGTCTCTCAGTCCCCTCTCTCTCAGGGAGATATCTGCACACTGACTGGTGTCTCTCAATCCCTCTCTCTCAGGGAGATATCTGTACACTGACTGGTGTCTCTCAGTCCCTCTCTCTCTCTCAGGGTGATCTCTGTCCACTGACTGGTGTCTCTCAATCCCCTCTCTCTCAGGGAGATATCTGTACACTGACTGGTGTCTCTGAGTCCCTCTCTCTCTCAGGGAGATATCTGCACACTGACTGGTGTCTCTCAATCCCCTCCCTCTCAGGGAGATATCTGTACACTGACTGGTGTCTCGCAGTCACTCTCTCAGGGAGATATCTGTACACTAACTGGTGTCTCTCAGTCCCTCTCTCTCAGGGAGATATCTGTACACTAACTGGTGTCTCTCAGTCCCTCTCTCTCAGGGAGATATCTGTACAATGACTGGTGTCTCTCAGTCCCTCTCTCTCTCTCAGGGAGATATCTGTACACTGACTGGGGTCTCTCAGTCCCTCTCTCTCTCTCAGGGAGAGATCTATACAGTGACTGGTGTCTCTGAGTCCCTCTCTCTCTCAGGGAGATATCTGCACACTGACTGGTGTCTCTCAATCCCCTCCCTCTCAGGGAGATATCTGTACACTGACTGGTGTCTCTCAGTCCCTCTCTCTCTCTCAGGGAGATATCTGTACACTGACTGGTGTCTCTCATTCCCTCGCTCTCTCTCAGGGAGATATCTGTACACTGACTGGTGTCTCTCAGTCCCTCTCTCTCAGGGAGATATCTGTACAATGACTGGTGTCTCTCAGTCCCTCTCTCTCTCTCAGGGAGATATCTGTACACTGACTGGTGTCTCTCAGTCCCTCTCTCTCTCTCAGGGAGAGATCTATACACTGACTGGTGTCTCTCAGTCCCTCTCTCTCTGGGAGATATCTGTACACTGACTGGTGTCTCTCAGTCCCCTCTCTCTCAGGGAGATATCTGCACACTGACTGGTGTCTCTCAATCCCTCTCACTCAGGGAGATATCTGTACACTGACTGGTGTCTCTCAATCCCTCTCTCTCAGGGAGAGATCTGTACACTGACTGGTGTCTCTCAGTCCCTCTCTCTCTCTCAGGGTGATCTCTGTCCACTGACTGGTGTCTCTCAATCCCCTCTCTCTCAGGGAGATATCTGTACACTGACTGGTGTCTCTGCGTCCCTCTCTCTCTCAGGGAGATATCTGCACACTGACTGGTGTCTCTCAATCCCCTCTCTCTCAGGGAGATATCTGTACACTGACTGGTGTCTCGCAGTCACTCTCTCAGGGAGATATCTGTACACTGACTGGTGTCTCTCAGTCCCTCTCTCTCAGTGAGATATCTGTACACTGACTGGTGTGTCTCAGTCCCTCTCTCTCAGGGAGATATCTGTACACTGACTGGTGTCTCTCAGTCCCTCTCTCTCAGGGAGATATCTGCACACTGACAGGTGTCTCTCAGTCCCTCTCTCTCAGGGAGATATCTGTACACTGACTGGTGTCTCTCAGTCCCTCTCTCTCAGGGAGATATCTGTACACTGACTGGTGTCTCTCAGTCCCTCTCTCTCAGGGAGATATCTGTACACTGACGGGTGTCTCTCAGTCCCTCTCTCTCAGGGAGATACCTGTACACTGACTGGTGTCTCTCAGTCCCTCTCTCTCTCTCAGGGAGAGATCTATACACTGACTGGTGTCTCTCAGTCCCTCTCTCTCTCTGGGAGATATCTGTACACTGACTGGTGTCTCTCAGTCTCTCTCTGTCATGGAGATATCTGTACACTGACTGGTGTCTCTCAGTCCCTCTCTCTCTGGGAGATATCCGTACACTGACTGGTGTCTCTCAGTCCCTCTCTCTCTCTCAGGGAGATATCTGTACACTGACTGGTGTCTCTCAGTCCCTCTCTCTCAGGGAGATATCTGTACACTGACTGGTGTCTCTCAGGCTCTCTCTCTCAGGGATATATCTGTACACTGTCTGGTGTCTCTCAGTCCCTCTCTCTCAGGGAGATATCTGTACACTGACTGGTGTCTCTCAGTCCCTCTCTCTCAGCGATATATCTGTACACTGACTGGTGTCTCTCAGTCCCTCTCTCTCAGGGAGATATCTGTACACTGACGGGTGTCTCTCAGTCCCTCTCTCTCAGGGAGATACCTGTACACTGACTGGTGTCTCTCAGTCCCTCTCTCTCAGGGAGATATCTGTACACTGACTGGTGTCTCTCAGTCCCTCTCTCTCTGGGAGATATCTGTACACTGACTGGTGTCTCTCAGTCCCTCTCTCTCTGGGAGATATCTGTACACTGACTGGTGTCTCTCAGTCCCTCTCTCTCTGGGAGATATCTGTACACTGACTGGTGTCTCTCAGTCGCTCTCTCTCAGGGAGATATCTGTACACTGACTGGTGTCTCTCAGTCCCACTCTCTCTCTCAGGGAGATATCTGTACACTGACTGGAGTCTCTCAGTCCCTCTCTCTCTCTCAGGGAGATATCTGTACACTGACTGGTGTCTCTCAGTCCCTCGCTCTCTCTCAGGGAGATATCTGTACACTGACTGGTGTCTCTCAGTCCCTCTCTCTCAGGGAGATATCTGTACAATGACTGGTGTCTCTCAGTCCCTCTCTCTCTCTCAGGGAGATATCTGTACACTGACTGGTGTCTCTCAGTCCCTCTCTCTCTTTCAGGGAGAGATCTATACACTGACTGGTGTCTCTCAGTCCCTCTCTCTCAGGGAGATATCTGTACACTGACTGGTGTCTCTCAGTCCCTCTCTCTCTGGGAGATATCTGTACACTGACTGGTGTCTCTCAGTCCCCTCTCTCTCAGGGAGATATCTGCACACTGACTGGTGTCTCTCAATCCCTCTCTCTCAGGGAGATATCTGTACACTGACTGGTGTCTCTCAGTCCCTCTCTCTCTCTCAGGGTGATCTCTGTCCACTGACTGGTGTCTCTCAATCCCCTCTCTCTCAGGGAGATATCTGTACACTGACTGGTGTCTCTGAGTCCCTCTCTCTCTCAGGGAGATATCTGCACACTGACTGGTGTCTCTCAATCCCCTCCCTCTCAGGGAGATATCTGTACACTGACTGGTGTCTCGCAGTCACTCTCTCAGGGAGATATCTGTACACTGACTGGTGTCTCTCAGTCTCTCTCTCTCAGGGAGATATCTGTGCACTAACTGGTGTCTCTCAGTCCCTCTCTCTCAGGGAGATATCTGTACACTAACTGGTGTCTCTCAGTCCCTCTCTCTCAGGGAGATATCTGTACAATGACTGGTGTCTCACAGTCCCTCTCTCTCTCTCAGGGAGATATCTGTACACTGACTGGGGTCTCTCAGTCCCTCTCTCTCTCTCAGGGAGAGATCTATACACTGACTGGTGTCTCTGAGTCCCTCTCTCTCTCAGGGAGATATCTGCACACTGACTGGTGTCTCTCAGTCCCTCGCTCTCTCTCAGGGAGATATCTGTACACTGACTGGTGTCTCTCAGTCCCTCTCTCTCAGGGAGATATCTGTACAATGACTGGTGTCTCTCAGTCCCTCTCTCTCTCTCAGGGAGATATCTGTACACTGACTGGTGTCTCTCAGTCCCTCTCTCTCTCTCAGGGAGAGATCTATATACTGACTGGTGTCTCTCAGTCCCTCTCTCTCTGGGAGATATCTGTACACTGACTGGTGTCTCTCAGTCCCCTCTCTCTCAGGGAGATATCTGCACACTGACTGGTGTCTCTCAATCCCTCTCACTCAGGGAGATATCTGTACACTGACTGGTGTCTCTCAATCCCTCTCTCTCAGGGAGAGATCTGTACACTGACTGGTGTCTCTCAGTCCCTCTCTCTCTCTCAGGGTGATCTCTGTCCACTGACTGGTGTCTCTCAATCCCTCTCACTCAGGGAGATATCTGTACACTGACTGGTGTCTCTCAATCCCTCTCTCTCAGGGAGAGATCTGTACACTGACTGGTGTCTCTCAGTCCCTCTCTCTCTCTCAGGGTGATCTCTGTCCACTGACTGGTGTCTCTCAATCCCCTCTCTCTCAGGGAGATATCTGTACACTGACTGGTGTCTCGCAGTCACTCTCTCAGGGAGATATCTGTACACTGACTGGTGTCTCTCAGTCCCTCTCTCTCAGTGAGATATCTGTACACTGACTGGTGTGTCTCAGTCCCTCTCTCTCAGGGAGATATCTGTACACTGACTGGTGTCTCTCAGTCCCTCTCTCTCAGGGAGATATCTGCACACTGACAGGTGTCTCTCAGTCCCTCTCTCTCAGGGAGATATCTGTACACTGACTGGTGTCTCTCAGTCCCTCTCTCTCAGGGAGATATCTGTACACTGACTGGTGTCTCTCAGTCCCTCTCTCTCAGGGAGATATCTGTACACTGACGGGTGTCTCTCAGTCCCTCTCTCTCAGGGAGATACCTGTACACTGACTGGTGTCTCTCAGTCCCTCTCTCTCTCTCAGGGAGAGATCTATACACTGTCTGGTGTCTCTCAATCCCTCTCTCTCTCTGGGAGATATCTGTACACTGACTGGTGTCTCTCAGTCTCTCTCTCTCAGGGAGATATCTGTACACTGACTGGTGTCTCTCAGTCCCTCTCTCTCTGGGAGATATCCGTACACTGATTGGTGTCTCTCAGTCCCTCTCTCTCTCTCAGGGAGATATCTGTACACTGACTGGTGTCTCTCAGTCCCTCTCTCTCAGGGAGATATCTGTACACTGACTGGTGTCTCTCAGGCTCTCTCTCTCAGGGATATATCTGTACACTGTCTGGTGTCTCTCAGTCCCTCTCTCTCAGGGAGATATCTGTACACTGACTGGTGTCTCTCAGTCCCTCTCTCTCAGCGATATATCTGTACACTGACTGGTGTCTCTCAGTCCCTCTCTCTCAGGGAGATATCTGTACACTGACGGGTGTCTCTCAGTCCCTCTCTCTCAGGGAGATACCTGTACACTGACTGGTGTCTCTCAGTCCCTCTCTCTCAGGGAGATATCTGTACACTGACTGGTGTCTCTCAGTCCATCTCTCTCTGGGAGATATCTGTACACTGACTGGTGTCTCTCAGTCCCTCTCTCTCTGGGAGATATCTGTACACTGACTGGTGTCTCTCAGTCCCTCTCTCTCTGGGAGATATCTGTACACTGACTGGTGTCTCTCAGTCGCTCTCTCTCAGGGAGATATCTGTACACTGACTGGTGTTTCTCCGTCCCACTCTCTCTCTCAGGGAGATATCTGTACACTGACTGGAGTCTCTCAGTCCCTCTCTCTCTCTCAGGGAGATATCTGTACACTGACTGGTGTCTCTCAGTCCCTCGCTCTCTCTCAGGGAGATATCTGTACACTGACTGGTGTCTCTCAGTCCCTCTCTCTCAGGGAGATATCTGTACAATGACTGGTGTCTCTCAGTCCCTCTCTCTCTGGGAGATATCTGTACACTGACTGGTGTCTCTCAGTCCCCTCTCTCTCAGGGAGATATCTGCACACTGACTGGTGTCTCTCAATCCCTCTCTCTCAGGGAGATATCTGTACACTGACTGGTGTCTCTCAGTCCCTCTCTCTCTCTCAGGGTGATCTCTGTCCACTGACTGGTGTCTCTCAATCCCCTCTCTCTCAGGGAGATATCTGTACACTGACTGGTGTCTCTGAGTCCCTCTCTCTCTCAGGGAGATATCTGTACACTGACTGGTGTCTCTCAGTCCCTCTCTCTCTCAGGGAGATATCTGCACACTGACTGGTGTCTCTCAATCCCCTCCCTCTCAGGGAGATATCTGTACACTGACTGGTGTCTCGCAGTCACTCTCTCAGGGAGATATCTGTACACTAACTGGTGTCTCTCAGTCCCTCTCTCTCAGGGAGATATCTGTATACTAACTGGTGTCTCTCAGTTCCTCTCTCTCAGGGAGATATCTGTACAATGACTGGTGTCTCTCAGTCCCTCTCTCTCTCTCAGGGTGATATCTGTACACTGACTGGGGTCTCTCAGTCCCTCCCTCTCTCTCAGGGAGAGATCTATACACTGACTGGTGTCTCTGAGTCCCTCTCTCTCTCAGGGAGATATCTGCACACTGACTGGTGTCTCTCAATCCCCTCCCTCTCAGGGAGATATCTGTACACTGACTGGTGTCTCTCAGTCCCTCTCTCTCTCTCAGGGAGATATCTGTACACTGACTGGTGTCTCTCAGTCCCTCGCTCTCTCTCAGGGAGATATCTGTACACTGACTGGTGTCTCTCAGTCCCTCTCTCTCAGGGAGATATCTGTACAATGACTGATGTCTCTCAGTCCCTCTCTCTCTCTCAGGGAGATATCTGTACACTGACTGGTGTCTCTCAGTCCCTCTCTCTCTCTCAGGGAGAGATCTATACACTGACTGGTGTCTCTCAGTCCCTCTCTCTCTGGGAGATATCTGTACACTGACTGGTGTCTCTCAGTCCCCTCTCTCTCAGGGAGATATCTGCACACTGACTGGTGTCTCTCAATCCCTCTCACTCAGGGAGATATCTGTACACTGACTGGTGTCTCTCAATCCCTCTCTCTCAGGGAGAGATCTGTACACTGACTGGTGTCTCTCAGTCCCTCTCTCTCTCTCAGGGTGATCTCTGTCCACTGACTGGTGTCTCTCAATCCCCTCTCTCTCAGGGAGATATCTGTACACTGACTGGTGTCTCTGAGTCCCTCTCTCTCTCAGGGAAATATCTGCACACTGACTGGTGTCTCTCAATCCCCTCTCTCTCAGGGAGATATCTGTACACTGACTGGTGTCTCTCAGTCCCTCTCTCTCAGTGAGATATCTGTACACTGACTGGTGTGTCTCAGTCCCTCTCTCTCAGGGAGATATCTGTACACTGACTGGTGTCTCTCAGTCCCTCTCTCTCAGGGAGATATCTGCACACTGACAGGTGTCTCTCAGTCCCTCTCTCTCAGGGAGATATCTGTACACTGACTGGTGTCTCTCAGTCCCTCTCTCTCAGGGAGATATCTGTACACTGACTGGTGTCTCTCAGTCCCTCTCTCTCAGGGAGATATCTGTACACTGACGGGTGTCTCTCAGTCCCTCTCTCTCAGGGAGATACCTGTACACTGACTGGTGTCTCTCAGTCCCTCTCTCTCTCTCAGGGAGAGATCTATACACTGTCTGGTTTCTCTCAGTCCCTCTCTCTCTCTGGGAGATATCTGTACACTGACTGGTGTCTCTCAGTCTCTCTCTCTCAGGGAGATATCTGTACACTGACTGGTGTCTCTCAGTCCCTCTCTCTCTGGGAGATATCCGTACACTGATTGGTGTCTCTCAGTCCCTCTCTCTCTCTCAGGGAGATATCTGTACACTGACTGGTGTCTCTCAGTCCCTCTCTCTCAGGGAGATATCTGTACACTGACTGGTGTCTCTCAGGCTCTCTCTCTCAGGGATATATCTGTACACTGTCTGGTGTCTCTCAGTCCCTCTCTCTCAGGGAGATATCTGTACACTGACTGGTGTCTCTCAGTCCCTCTCTCTCAGCGATATATCTGTACACTGACTGGTGTCTCTCAGTCCCTCTCTCTCAGGGAGATATCTGTACACTGACGGGTGTCTCTCAGTCCCTCTCTCTCAGGGAGATACCTGTACACTGACTGGTGTCTCTCAGTCCCTCTCTCTCAGGGAGATATCTGTACACTGACTGGTGTCTCTCAGTCCATCTCTCTCTGGGAGATATCTGTACACTGACTGGTGTCTCTCAGTCCCTCTCTCTCTGGGAGATATCTGTACACTGACTGGTGTCTCTCAGTCCCTCTCTCTCTGGGAGATATCTGTACACTGACTGGTGTCTCTCAGTCGCTCTCTCTCAGGGAGATATCTGTACACTGACTGGTGTTTCTCCGTCCCACTCTCTCTCTCAGGGAGATATCTGTACACTGACTGGAGTCTCTCAGTCCCTCTCTCTCTCTCAGGGAGATATCTGTACACTGACTGGTGTCTCTCAGTCCCTCGCTCTCTCTCAGGGAGATATCTGTACACTGACTGGTGTCTCTCAGTCCCTCTCTCTCAGGGAGATATCTGTACAATGACTGGTGTCTCTCAGTCCCTCTCTCTCTCTCAGGGAGATATCTGTACACTGACTGGTGTCTCTCAGTCCCTCTCTCTCTTTCAGGGAGAGATCTATACACTGACTGGTGTCTCTCAGTCCCTCTCTCTCAGGGAGATATCTGTACACTGACTGGTGTCTCTCAGTCCCTCTCTCTCTGGGAGATATCTGTACACTGACTGGTGTCTCTCAGTCCCCTCTCTCTCAGGGAGATATCTGCACACTGACTGGTGTCTCTCAATCCCTCTCTCTCAGGGAGATATCTGTACACTGACTGGTGTCTCTCAGTCCCTCTCTCTCTCTCAGGGTGATCTCTGTCCACTGACTGGTGTCTCTCAATCCCCTCTCTCTCAGGGAGATATCTGTACACTGACTGGTGTCTCTGAGTCCCTCTCTCTCTCAGGGAGATATCTGCACACTGACTGGTGTCTCTCAATCCCCTCCCTCTCAGGGAGATATCTGTACACTGACTGGTGTCTCGCAGTCACTCTCTCAGGGAGATATCTGTACACTAACTGGTGTCTCTCAGTCCCTCTCTCTCAGGGAGATATCTGTATACTAACTGGTGTCTCTCAGTTCCTCTCTCTCAGGGAGATATCTGTACAATGACTGCTGTCTCTCAGTCCCTCTCTCTCTCTCAGGGTGATATCTGTACACTGACTGGGGTCTCTCAGTCCCTCTCTCTCTCTCAGGGAGAGATCTATACACTGACTGGTGTCTCTGAGTCCCTCTCTCTCTCAGGGAGATATCTGCACACTGACTGGTGTCTCTCAATCCCCTCCCTCTCAGGGAGATATCTGTACACTGACTGGTGTCTCTCAGTCCCTCTCTCTCTCTCAGGGAGATATCTGTACACTGACTGGTGTCTCTCAGTCCCTCGCTCTCTCTCAGGGAGATATCTGTACACTGACTGGTGTCTCTCAGTCCCTCTCTCTCAGGGAGATATCTGTACAATGACTGGTGTCTCTCAGTCCCTCTCTCTCTCTCAGGGAGATATCTGTACACTGACTGGTGTCTCTCAGTCCCTCTCTCTCTCTCAGGGAGAGATCTATACACTGACTGGTGTCTCTCAGTCCCTCTCTCTCTGGGAGATATCTGTACACTGACTGGTGTCTCTCAGTCCCCTCTCTCTCAGGGAGATATCTGCACACTGACTGGTGTCTCTCAATCCCTCTCACTCAGGGAGATATCTGTACACTGACTGGTGTCTCTCAATCCCTCTCTCTCAGGGAGAGATCTGTACACTGACTGGTGTCTCTCAGTCCCTCTCTCTCTCTCAGGGTGATCTCTGTCCACTGACTGGTGTCTCTCAATCCCCTCTCTCTCAGGGAGATATCTGTACACTGACTGGTGTCTCTGAGTCCCTCTCTCTCTCAGGGAAATATCTGCACACTGACTGGTGTCTCTCAATCCCCTCTCTCTCAGGGAGATATCTGTACACTGACTGGTGTCTCGCAGTCACTCTCTCAGGGAGATATCTGTACACTGACTGGTGTCTCTCAGTCCCTCTCTCTCAGTGAGATATCTGTACACTGACTGGTGTGTCTCAGTCCCTCTCTCTCAGGGAGATATCTGTACACTGACTGGTGTCTCTCAGTCCCTCTCTCTCAGGGAGATATCTGCACACTGACAGGTGTCTCTCAGTTCCTCTCTCTCAGGGAGATATCTGTACACTGACTGGTGTCTCTCAGTCCCTCTCTCTCAGGGAGATATCTGTACACTGACTGGTGTCTCTCAGTCCCTCTCTCTCAGGGAGATATCTGTACACTGACTGGTGTCTCTCAGTCCCTCTCTCTCAGGGATATATCTGTACACTGACTGGTGTCTCTCAGTCCCTCTCTCTCTCTCAGGGAGATATCTGTACACTGACTGGTGTCTCTCAGTCCCTCGCTCTCTCTCAGGGAGATATCTGTACACTGACTGGTGTCTCTCAGTCCCTCTCTCTCAGGGAGATATCTGTACAATGACTGGTGTCTCTCAGTCCCTCTCTCTCTCTCAGGGAGATATCTGTACACTGACTGGTGTCTCTCAGTCCCTCTCTCTCTCTCAGGGAGAGATCTATACACTGACTGGTGTCTCTCAGTCCCTCTCTCTCAGGGAGATATCTGTACACTGACTGGTGTCTCTCAGTCCCTCTCTCTCTGGGAGATATCTGTACACTGACTGGTGTCTCTCAGTCCCCTCTCTCTCAGGGAGAGATCTGTACACTGACTGGTGTCTCTCAGTCCCTCTCTCTCTCTCAGGGTGATCTCTGTCCACTGCCTGGTGTCTCTCAATCCCCTCTCTCTCAGGGAGATATCTGTACACTGACTGGTGTCTCTGAATCCCTCTCTCTCTCAGGGAGATATCTGCACACTGACTGGTGTCTCTCAATCCCCTCTCTCTCAGGGAGATATCTGTACACTGACTGGTGTCTCTCAGTCCCTCTCTCTCAGTGAGATATCTGTACACTGACTGGTGTGTCTCAGTCCCTCTCTCTCAGGGAGATATCTGTACACTGACTGGTGTCTCTCAATCCCTCTCTCTCAGGGAGATATCAGTACACTGACTGGTGTCTCACAGTCCCTCTCTCTCTCTCAGGGAGATATCTGTACACTGACTGGTGTCTCTCAGTCCCTCTCTCCCTCAGGGAGATATCTGTACACTGACTGGTGTGTCTCAGTCCCTCTCTCTCAGGGAGATATCTGTACACTGACTGGTGTCTCTCTGTCCCTCTCTCTCAGGGAGATATCTGTACACTGACTGGTGTCTCTCAGTGCCTCTCTCTCAGGGAGATATCTGCACACTGACAGGTGTCTCTCAGTCCCTCTCTCTCAGGGAGATATCTGTACACTGACTGGTGTCTCTCAGTCCCTTTCTCTCAGGGAGATATCTGTACACTGACTGGTATCTCTCAGTCCCTCTCTCTCAGGGAGATATCTGTACACTGACTGGTGTCTCTCAGTCCCTCTCTCTCAGGGAGATATCTGTATACTGACTGCTGTCTCTCAGTTCCTCTCTCTCAGGAAGATATCTGTACACTGACTGGTGTCTCTCAGTCCCTCTCTCTCAGGGAGATATCTGTACACTGACTGGTGTCTCTCAGTCTCTCTCTCTCTCAGGGAGATATTTGTACACTGACTGGTGTCTCTCAGTCCCTCTCTCTCTCTCAGGGAGATATCTGTACACTGACTGGTGTCTCTCAGTCCCTCTCTCTCAGGGAGATATCTATACACTGACTGGTGTCTCTTCGTCCCTCTCTCTCCGGTGAGATATCTGTACACTGACTGGTGTCTCTCAGTCTCTCTCTCTCTCTCAGGGACATATCCGTACACTGACTGGTGTCTCTCAGTCCCTCTCTCTCAGGGAGATATCTGTACACTGGTGTCTCTCAGTCCCTCTCAGGGAGATATCTGTACACTGACTGGTGTCTCTCAGTCCCTCTCTCTCAGGGAGATATCTGTACACTGACTGGTGTCTCTCTCTCTCAGGGAGCTATCTGTACACTGACTGGTGCCTCTCAGTCCCTCTCTCTCAGGGAGATATCTGTACACTGTTCGGTGTCTCTCAGTCCCTCTCTCTCAGGGAAATTTCTGTACACTGACTGGTGTCTCTCAGTCCCTCTCTCTCAGGGAGATATTTGTACACTGACTGGTGTCTCTCAGTCCCTCTCTCTCTCTCTATCAGGGAGATATCTGTACACTGACTGGTGTCTCTCAGTCCCTCTCTCTCAGGGAGATATCTGTACACTGACTGGTGTCTCTGAGTCCCTCTCTCTCAGGGAGATATCTGTACACTGACTGGTGTCTCTCAGTCCCTCTCTCTCTCTCAGGGAGATATCTGTACACTGACTGGTGTCTCTCAGTCCCTCTCTCTCAGGGAGATATCTGTACACTGACTGGTGTCTCTCAGTCCCTCTCTCTCAGGGAGATATCTGTACACTGACTGGTGTCTCTCCGTCCCTCTCTGTCAGGGAGATATCTGTACACTGACTGGAGTCTCTCAGTCCCTCTCTCTCAGGGAGATATCTGTACACTGACTGGTGTCTCTCAGTCCCTCTCTCTCAGGGAGATATCTGTACACTGACTGGTGTCTCTCTCTCTCAAGGGAGCTATCTGTACACTGACTGGTGCCTCTCAGTCCCTCTCTCTCAGGGAGATATCTGTACACTGTTCGGTGTCTCTCAGTCCCTCTCTCTCAGGGAGATATCTGTACACTGATTGGTGTCTCTCAGTCCCTCTCTCTCTCTCTATCAGGGAGATATCTGTACACTGACTGGTGCCTCTCAGTCCCTCTCTCTCAGGGAGATATCTGTACACTGACTGGAGTCTCTCAGTCCCTCTCTCTCAGGGAGATATCTGTACACTGACTGGTGTCTCTCAGTCCCTCTCTCTCAGGGAGATATCTGTACACTAACTGGTGTCTCTCAATCCCTCTCTCTCAGGGAGATATCTGTACACTGACTGGTGTCTCTCAGTCCCTCTCTCTCTCTCAGGGTGATCTCTGTCCACTGACTGGTGTCTCTCAATCCCCTCTCTCTCAGGGAGATATCTGTACACTGACTGGTGTCTCTGAGTCCCTCTCTCTCTCAGGGAGATATCTGCACACTGACTGGTGTCTCTCAATCCCCTCCCTCTCAGGGAGATATCTGTACACTGACTGGTGTCTCGCAGTCACTCTCTCAGGGAGATATCTGTACACTAACTGGTGTCTCTCAGTCCCTCTCTCTCAGGGAGATATCTGTATACTAACTGGTGTCTCTCAGTTCCTCTCTCTCAGGGAGATATCTGTACAATGACTGCTGTCTCTCAGTCCCTCTCTCTCTCTCAGGGTGATATCTGTACACTGACTGGGGTCTCTCAGTCCCTCTCTCTCTCTCAGGGAGAGATCTATACACTGACTGGTGTCTCTGAGTCCCTCTCTCTCTCAGGGAGATATCTGCACACTGACTGGTGTCTCTCAATCCCCTCCCTCTCAGGGAGATATCTGTACACTGACTGGTGTCTCTCAGTCCCTCTCTCTCTCTCAGGGAGATATCTGTACACTGACTGGTGTCTCTCAGTCCCTCGCTCTCTCTCAGGGAGATATCTGTACACTGACTGGTGTCTCTCAGTCCCTCTCTCTCAGGGAGATATCTGTACAATGACTGGTGTCTCTCAGTCCCTCTCTCTCTCTCAGGGAGATATCTGTACACTGACTGGTGTCTCTCAGTCCCTCTCTCTCTCTCAGGGAGAGATCTATACACTGACTGGTGTCTCTCAGTCCCTCTCTCTCTGGGAGATATCTGTACACTGACTGGTGTCTCTCAGTCCCCTCTCTCTCAGGGAGATATCTGCACACTGACTGGTGTCTCTCAATCCCTCTCACTCAGGGAGATATCTGTACACTGACTGGTGTCTCTCAATCCCTCTCTCTCAGGGAGAGATCTGTACACTGACTGGTGTCTCTCAGTCCCTCTCTCTCTCTCAGGGTGATCTCTGTCCACTGACTGGTGTCTCTCAATCCCCTCTCTCTCAGGGAGATATCTGTACACTGACTGGTGTCTCTGAGTCCCTCTCTCTCTCAGGGAAATATCTGCACACTGACTGGTGTCTCTCAATCCCCTCTCTCTCAGGGAGATATCTGTACACTGACTGGTGTCTCGCAGTCACTCTCTCAGGGAGATATCTGTACACTGACTGGTGTCTCTCAGTCCCTCTCTCTCAGTGAGATATCTGTACACTGACTGGTGTGTCTCAGTCCCTCTCTCTCAGGGAGATATCTGTACACTGACTGGTGTCTCTCAGTCCCTCTCTCTCAGGGAGATATCTGCACACTGACAGGTGTCTCTCAGTTCCTCTCTCTCAGGGAGATATCTGTACACTGACTGGTGTCTCTCAGTCCCTCTCTCTCAGGGAGATATCTGTACACTGACTGGTGTCTCTCAGTCCCTCTCTCTCAGGGAGATATCTGTACACTGACTGGTGTCTCTCAGTCCCTCTCTCTCAGGGATATATCTGTACACTGACTGGTGTCTCTCAGTCCCTCTCTCTCTCTCAGGGAGATATCTGTACACTGACTGGTGTCTCTCAGTCCCTCGCTCTCTCTCAGGGAGATATCTGTACACTGACTGGTGTCTCTCAGTCCCTCTCTCTCAGGGAGATATCTGTACAATGACTGGTGTCTCTCAGTCCCTCTCTCTCTCTCAGGGAGATATCTGTACACTGACTGGTGTCTCTCAGTCCCTCTCTCTCTCTCAGGGAGAGATCTATACACTGACTGGTGTCTCTCAGTCCCTCTCTCTCAGGGAGATATCTGTACACTGACTGGTGTCTCTCAGTCCCTCTCTCTCTGGGAGATATCTGTACACTGACTGGTGTCTCTCAGTCCCCTCTCTCTCAGGGAGAGATCTGTACACTGACTGGTGTCTCTCAGTCCCTCTCTCTCAGGGAGATATCTGTACACTGACTGGTGTCTCTCAGTCCCTCTCTCTCAGTGAGATATCTGTACACTGACTGGTGTGTCTCAGTCCCTCTCTCTCAGGGAGATATCTGTACACTGACTGGTGTCTCTCAATCCCTCTCTCTCAGGGAGATATCAGTACACTGACTGGTGTCTCACAGTACCTCTCTCTCTCTCAGGGAGATATCTGTACACTGACTGGTGTCTCTCAGTCCCTCTCTCCCTCAGGGAGATATCTGTACACTGACTGGTGTGTCTCAGTCCCTCTCTCTCAGGGAGATATCTGTACACTGACTGGTGTCTCTCTGTCCCTCTCTCTCAGGGAGATATCTGTACACTGACTGGTGTCTCTCAGTGCCTCTCTCTCAGGGAGATATCTGCACACTGACAGGTGTCTCTCAGTCCCTCTCTCTCAGGGAGATATCTGTACACTGACTGGTGTCTCTCAGTCCCTTTCTCTCAGGGAGATATCTGTACACTGACTGGTATCTCTCAGTCCCTCTCTCTCAGGGAGATATCTGTACACTGACTGGTGTCTCTCAGTCCCTCTCTCTCAGGGAGATATCTGTATACTGACTGCTGTCTCTCAGTTCCTCTCTCTCAGGAAGATATCTGTACACTGACTGGTGTCTCTCAGTCCCTCTCTCTCAGGGAGATATCTGTACACTGACTGGTGTCTCTCAGTCTCTCTCTCTCTCAGGGAGATATTTGTACACTGACTGGTGTCTCTCAGTCCCTCTCTCTCTCTCAGGGAGATATCTGTACACTGACTGGTGTCTCTCAGTCCCTCTCTCTCAGGGAGATATCTATACACTGACTGGTGTCTCTTCGTCCCTCTCTCTCCGGTGAGATATCTGTACACTGACTGGTGTCTCTCAGTCTCTCTCTCTCTCTCAGGGACATATCCGTACACTGACTGGTGTCTCTCAGTCCCTCTCTCTCAGGGAGATATCTGTACACTGGTGTCTCTCAGTCCCTCTCAGGGAGATATCTGTACACTGACTGGTGTCTCTCAGTCCCTCTCTCTCAGGGAGATATCTGTACACTGACTGGTGTCTCTCTCTCTCAGGGAGCTATCTGTACACTGACTGGTGCCTCTCAGTCCCTCTCTCTCAGGGAGATATCTGTACACTGTTCGGTGTCTCTCAGTCCCTCTCTCTCAGGGAAATTTCTGTACACTGACTGGTGTCTCTCAGTCCCTCTCTCTCAGGGAGATATTTGTACACTGACTGGTGTCTCTCAGTCCCTCTCTCTCTCTCTATCAGGGAGATATCTGTACACTGACTGGTGTCTCTCAGTCCCTCTCTCTCAGGGAGATATCTGTACACTGACTGGTGTCTCTGAGTCCCTCTCTCTCAGGGAGATATCTGTACACTGACTGGTGTCTCTCAGTCCCTCTCTCTCTCTCAGGGAGATATCTGTACACTGACTGGTGTCTCTCAGTCCCTCTCTCTCAGGGAGATATCTGTACACTGACTGGTGTCTCTCAGTCCCTCTCTCTCAGGGAGATATCTGTACACTGACTGGTGTCTCTCCGTCCCTCTCTGTCAGGGAGATATCTGTACACTGACTGGAGTCTCTCAGTCCCTCTCTCTCAGGGAGATATCTGTACACTGACTGGTGTCTCTCAGTCCCTCTCTCTCAGGGAGATATCTGTACACTGACTGGTGTCTCTCTCTCTCAGGGAGCTATCTGTACACTGACTGGTGCCTCTCAGTCCCTCTCTCTCAGGGAGATATCTGTACACTGTTCGGTGTCTCTCAGTCCCTCTCTCTCAGGGAGATATCTGTACACTGATTGGTGTCTCTCAGTCCCTCTCTCTCTCTCTATCAGGGAGATATCTGTACACTGACTGGTGCCTCTCAGTCCCTCTCTCTCTCTCAGGGAGAGATCTATACACTGACTGGTGTCTCTCAGTCCCTCTCTCTCTGGGAGATATCTGTACACTGACTGGTGTCTCTCAGTCCCCTCTCTCTCAGGGAGATATCTGCACACTGACTGGTGTCTCTCAATCCCTCTCACTCAGGGAGATATCTGTACACTGACTGGTGTCTCTCAATCCCTCTCTCTCAGGGAGAGATCTGTACACTGACTGGTGTCTCTCAGTCCCTCTCTCTCTCTCAGGGTGATCTCTGTCCACTGACTGGTGTCTCTCAATCCCCTCTCTCTCAGGGAGATATCTGTACACTGACTGGTGTCTCTGAGTCCCTCTCTCTCTCAGGGAAATATCTGCACACTGACTGGTGTCTCTCAATCCCCTCTCTCTCAGGGAGATATCTGTACACTGACTGGTGTCTCGCAGTCACTCTCTCAGGGAGATATCTGTACACTGACTGGTGTCTCTCAGTCCCTCTCTCTCAGTGAGATATCTGTACACTGACTGGTGTGTCTCAGTCCCTCTCTCTCAGGGAGATATCTGTACACTGACTGGTGTCTCTCAGTCCCTCTCTCTCAGGGAGATATCTGCACACTGACAGGTGTCTCTCAGTTCCTCTCTCTCAGGGAGATATCTGTACACTGACTGGTGTCTCTCAGTCCCTCTCTCTCAGGGAGATATCTGTACACTGACTGGTGTCTCTCAGTCCCTCTCTCTCAGGGAGATATCTGTACACTGACTGGTGTCTCTCAGTCCCTCTCTCTCAGGGATATATCTGTACACTGACTGGTGTCTCTCAGTCCCTCTCTCTCTCTCAGGGAGATATCTGTACACTGACTGGTGTCTCTCAGTCCCTCGCTCTCTCTCAGGGAGATATCTGTACACTGACTGGTGTCTCTCAGTCCCTCTCTCTCAGGGAGATATCTGTACAATGACTGGTGTCTCTCAGTCCCTCTCTCTCTCTCAGGGAGATATCTGTACACTGACTGGTGTCTCTCAGTCCCTCTCTCTCTCTCAGGGAGAGATCTATACACTGACTGGTGTCTCTCAGTCCCTCTCTCTCAGGGAGATATCTGTACACTGACTGGTGTCTCTCAGTCCCTCTCTCTCTGGGAGATATCTGTACACTGACTGGTGTCTCTCAGTCCCCTCTCTCTCAGGGAGAGATCTGTACACTGACTGGTGTCTCTCAGTCCCTCTCTCTCTCTCAGGGTGATCTCTGTCCACTGCCTGGTGTCTCTCAATCCCCTCTCTCTCAGGGAGATATCTGTACACTGACTGGTGTCTCTGAATCCCTCTCTCTCTCAGGGAGATATCTGCACACTGACTGGTGTCTCTCAATCCCCTCTCTCTCAGGGAGATATCTGTACACTGACTGGTGTCTCTCAGTCCCTCTCTCTCAGTGAGATATCTGTACACTGACTGGTGTGTCTCAGTCCCTCTCTCTCAGGGAGATATCTGTACACTGACTGGTGTCTCTCAATCCCTCTCTCTCAGGGAGATATCAGTACACTGACTGGTGTCTCACAGTCCCTCTCTCTCTCTCAGGGAGATATCTGTACACTGACTGGTGTCTCTCAGTCCCTCTCTCCCTCAGGGAGATATCTGTACACTGACTGGTGTGTCTCAGTCCCTCTCTCTCAGGGAGATATCTGTACACTGACTGGTGTCTCTCTGTCCCTCTCTCTCAGGGAGATATCTGTACACTGACTGGTGTCTCTCAGTGCCTCTCTCTCAGGGAGATATCTGCACACTGACAGGTGTCTCTCAGTCCCTCTCTCTCAGGGAGATATCTGTACACTGACTGGTGTCTCTCAGTCCCTTTCTCTCAGGGAGATATCTGTACACTGACTGGTGTCTCTCAGTCCCTCTCTCTCAGGGAGATATCTGTACACTGACTGGTGTCTCTCAGTCCCTCTCTCTCAGGGAGATATCTGTATACTGACTGGTGTCTCTCAGTCCCTCTCTCTCAGGAAGATATCTGTACACTGACTGGTGTCTCTCAGTCCCTCTCTCTCAGGGAGATATCTGTACACTGACTGGTGTCTCTCAGTCTCTCTCTCTCTCAGGGAGATATTTGTACACTGACTGGTGTCTCTCAGTCCCTCTCTCTCTCTCAGGGAGATATCTGTACACTGACTGGTGTCTCTCAGTCCCTCTCTCTCAGGGAGATATCTATACACTGACTGGTGTCTCTTCGTCCCTCTCTCTCCGGTGAGATATCTGTACACTGACTGGTGTCTCTCAGTCTCTCTCTCTCTCTCAGGGAGATATCCGTACACTGACTGGTGTCTCTCAGTCCCTCTCTCTCAGGGAGATATCTGTACACTGGTGTCTCTCAGTCCCTCTCAGGGAGATATCTGTACACTGACTGGTGTCTCTCAGTCCCTCTCTCTCAGGGAGATATCTGTACACTGACTGGTGTCTCTCTCTCTCAGGGAGCTATCTGTACACTGACTGGTGCCTCTCAGTCCCTCTCTCTCAGGGAGATATCTGTACACTGTTCGGTGTCTCTCAGTCCCTCTCTCTCAGGGAAATTTCTGTACACTGACTGGTGTCTCTCAGTCCCTCTCTCTCAGGGAGATATTTGTACACTGACTGGTGTCTCTCAGTCCCTCTCTCTCTCTCTATCAGGGAGATATCTGTACACTGACTGGTGTCTCTCAGTCCCTCTCTCTCAGGGAGATATCTGTACACTGACTGGTGTCTCTGAGTCCCTCTCTCTCAGGGAGATATCTGTACACTGACTGGTGTCTCTCAGTCCCTCTCTCTCTCTCAGGGAGATATCTGTACACTGACTGGTGTCTCTCAGTCCCTCTCTCTCAGGGAGATATCTGTACACTGACTGGTGTCTCTCAGTCCCTCTCTCTCAGGGAGATATCTGTACACTGACTGGTGTCTCTCCGTCCCTCTCTGTCAGGGAGATATCTGTACACTGACTGGAGTCTCTCAGTCCCTCTCTCTCAGGGAGATATCTGTACACTGACTGGTGTCTCTCAGTCCCTCTCTCTCAGGGAGATATCTGTACACTGACTGGTGTCTCTCTCTCTCAGGGAGCTATCTGTACACTGACTGGTGCCTCTCAGTCCCTCTCTCTCAGGGAGATATCTGTACACTGTTCGGTGTCTCTCAGTCCCTCTCTCTCAGGGAGATATCTGTACACTGATTGGTGTCTCTCAGTCCCTCTCTCTCTCTCTATCAGGGAGATATCTGTACACTGACTGGTGCCTCTCAGTCCCTCTCTCTCAGGGAGATATCTGTACACTGACTGGAGTCTCTCAGTCCCTCTCTCTCAGGGAGATATCTGTACACTGACTGGTGTCTCTCAGTCCCTCTCTCTCAGGGAGATATCTGTACACTAACTGGTGTCTCTCAGTCCCTCTCTCTCAGTGAGATATCTGTGCACTGACTGGTGTCTCTCAATCCCTCTCTCTCAGGGAGATATCTGTACACTGACTGGTGTCTCTCAATTCCTCTCTCTCAGGGAGATATCTGTACACTGACTGGTGTCTCTCAGACCCTCTCTCTCAGGGAGATATCTGTACACTGACTGGTGTCTCTCAGTCCCTCTCTCTCAGGGAGATATCTGTACACTGACTGGTGTGTCTCAGTCTCTCTCTCTCAGGGAGATATCTGTACACTGACTGGAGTCTCTCAGTCCCTCTCTCTCAGGGAGATATCTGTACACTGACTGGTTTCTCTCAGTATGCCCTCTCTCTCAGGGAGATATCTGTACACTGACTGGTGCCTCTCAGTCCCTCTCTCTCTCAGGGAGATATCTGTACACTGACTGGTGTCTCTCAGTCCCTCTCTCTCTCAGGGAGATATCTGTACACTGATTGGTGTCTCTCAGTATGCCCTCTCTCTCAGGGAGATATCTGTACACTGACTGGTGTCTCTCAGTCCCTCTCTCTCAGGGAGATATCTGTACACTGACTGGTGCCTCTCAGTCCCTCTCTCTCAGGGAGATATCTGTACACTGACTGGTGTCTCTCAGTATGCCCTCTCTCTCAGGGAGATATCTGTACACTGACTGGTGCCTCTCAGTCCCTCTCTCTCAGGGAGATATCTGTACACTGACTGGTGTCACTCAGTCCCCCTCTCAGGGAGCTATCTGCACAGTGATGGTGTCTCTCAGTCTCTTTCTCTCAGGGAGATATCTGAACACTGACTGGTGTCGCTCAGTCTCTCTCTCTCAGGGAGATATCTGCGCAGTGATGGTGTCTCCCAGTCCCTCTCTCTCAGGGAGATATCTGTACACTGACTGGTGTCACTCAGTCCCTCTCTCTCAGGGAGATATCTGCACAGTGATGGTGTCTCTCAGTCCCTCTCTCTCAGGGAGATATCTTTACGTTGACTGGTATCTCTCAGTCCCTCTCTCAGGGAGATATCTGCACAGTGATGGTGTCTCGCAGTCCCTCTATCTCAGGGAGATATTCAGGTTGAGTACTCACCGAGGAAGTTGGTATTGATAATTGCATTGTTCCGGAGAAGTGGGACATAGTTGGGAGATCCACTTCCCTCAACCCCTGCAACAGAGATGTTGGAATAATGGCCCGATAGAGACACCTACACACCACGATAAAGAATATCACTCCCCATGCCCCTATATCACACCCTGTTTACCAATATCACTCCCCATACCCCAATATCACTCCCCGTATACCAGTATCGCTCCCCATGCCCCTATATCACACCCTGTTTACCAATATCACTCCCTATACCCCAATATCACTCCCCGTATACCAGTATCACACCCTATATACCAATATCACTCCCCATGCCCCTATATCACACCCTGTTTACCAATATCGCTCCCCATGCCCCTATATCACACCCTGTTTACCAATATCACTCCCTATACCCCAATATCACTCCCCGTATACCAGTATCACACCCTATATACCAATATCACTCCCCATGCCCCTATATCACACCCTGTTTACCAATATCACTCCCCATACCCCAATATCACACCCTGTTTACCAATATCACTCCCTATACCCCAATATCACTCCCCGTATACCAGTATCACACCCTATATACCAATATCACTCCCCATGCCCCTATATCACACCCTGTTTACCAATATCACTCCCCATACCCCAATATCACACCCTGTTTACCAATATCACTCTCCATATCCCAATATCACTCCCCGTATACCAGTATCATGCCCTGTATGCCAATATCCCTCCCCATACCCTTATATCACGTCCTGTATACCAGTATAACTCTTGATACCCTAATATCACACCCTGTTTACCAATATCTCTCCCCATGCCCCTATATCACATCCTGTACACCAATATAACTCCCCATCCCCCAATATCACTCTCCATATCCCAATATCACGCCCTGTATACCTATATCACTGCCCATGTTCCTATATCACATCCGGTACACTAATATAACTCGCCATCCCCCAATATCACTCCCCATACCCCAATATCACGCCCTGTATACCAATATCACACCCCATACCCCAATATCACACCCCATACCCCAATAGCACACCCTGTATACCAATATCAATCCCCAGACCCCAATAGCACTCCCCATACCCCAATATCACACCCTGTATACCAATATCACTCCCCATACCCCAATATCACACTCTGTATACTAATATCACTCCCAATACCTCAATATCACACCCTGTATACCAATATCAATCCCCAGACCCCAATAGCACTTCCCATACCCCAATATCACACCCTGTATACCAATATCACTCCCCATACCCCAATATCACACTCTGTATACTAATATCACTCCCAATACCTCAATATCACACACTGTATACCAATATCACTCCCCATACCCCAATATCACATCCTGTATATCAATATCAATCTCCATACCTCTATATCACTTCCTGTATACAACTCCAACTCTCCATACCCCAATATCACTCCCTATATCCCAATATCACACCCTGTATTCCAATATCACTCCCCATACCCCAATATCACAACCTGTATACCAATATCAATCTCCATACCTCTATATCACATCCTGTACACCAATCCAACTCTCCATACCCCAATATCAAACCCCATATCCCAATATCACATCCTGTTTACCAATATCACTCCCCATGCACCAATATCACACCCTGTACACTTGTATAACTCCCCATCCTCCAATATCACTCCCCATATCCCAATATCACACCCTGTATGCCAATATTACTCCCCATACCCCAATATCATGCCCTGTATACCAATATCACTCCCCATACCCCAATATCACACCGTATTTACCAATATCACTCCCCATGCCCCTATATCACATCCTGTATACCAATCCAACTCTCCATACCCAAATATCAAACCCCATATCCCAATATCACACCCTGTATACCAATATGACTCCCCATACCCCAATATCACACCCTGTATACCAATATGACTCCCCATACCCCAATATCATGCCCTGTATACCAATATAACTCCCCATGCCCCAATATCACTCCCCATACCCCAATATCACACCCTGTATACCAATATCACTCCCCATTCACCTATATCACATTCTGTACACCAATATAACTCCCCATACACCAATATAACTCCCCATACCCCAAAATCACACCCTGTATACCAATATCACACCCCATACCCCAATATCACACCCTGTATACCAATATCACTCCCCATGCCCCAATATCACACCCTGTATTCCAATATCACTCCCCATACCCCAAAATCACACCCTGTATACTAATATCACTCCCCATACCCCAATATCACACCCTGTATACCAATATCACTCCCCATACCCCAATATCACACCCTGTATACTAATATCACTCCCCATACCCCAATATCACACCCTGTATACCAATATCACTCCCAATGCACCAATAACACTCCATGATTCAACGCAAGGTAATGAATCTGATTTGTCATTAAATGGCTTAATAAACTTGGAAATACTCACTCTCCACTCTCACCAGGATCAGCACCTCTCGCGCAGTCAATATTTCAGAGGCATGAAGTGAAGGGAACATTGACAAATGTTTCACCATCCCAGAAACATCACACACATCAACTTCCTCTGGAAGAGGGAAACTAAGTTACACAGAGAAAAAAAATCCCTCTACACTGTCCCCATCAAACACTCCCAGGACAGGTACAGCACGGGGTTAGATACAGAGTAAAGCTCCCTCTACACTGTCCCCATCAAACACTCCCAGGACAGGTACAGCACGGGGTTAGATACAGAGTAAATCTCCCTCTACACTGTCCCCATCAAACACTCCCAGGACAGGTACAGCACGGGGTTAGATACAGAGTAAATCTCCCTCTACACTGTCCCCATCAAACACTCCCAGGACAGGTACAACACGGGGTTAGATACAGAGTAAATCTCCCTCTACACTGTCCCCATCAAACACTCCCAGGACAGGTACAGCACGGGGTTAGATACAGAGTAAATCTCCCTCTACACTGTCCCCATCAAACACTCCCAGGACAGGTACAGCACAGGGTTAGATACAGAGTAAATCTCCCTCTACACTGTCCCCATCAAACACTCCCAGGACAGGGACAACACAGTGTTAGATACAGAGTAAAGCTCCCTCTACACTGTCCCCATCAAACACTCCCAGGACAGGTACAACACAGTGTTAGATACAGAGTAAAGCTCCCTCTACACTGTCCCCATCAAACACTCCCAGGACAGGTACAGCACGGGGTTAGATACAGAGTAAATCTCCCTCTACACTGTCCCCATCAAACACTCCCAGGACAGGTACAGCACAGGGTTAGATACAGAGTAAAGCTCCCTCTACACTGTCCCCATCAAACACTCCCAGGACAGGTACAGCACGGGGTTAGATACAGAGTAAATCTCCCTCTACACTGTCCCCATCAAACACTCCCAGGACAGGTACAGCACGGGGTTAGATACAGAGTAAATCACCCCCTACACTGTCCCCATCAAACACTCCCAGGACAGGTACAGCACGGGGTTAGATACAGAGTAAATCTCCCTCTACACCGTCCCCATCAAACACTCCCAGGACAGGTACAGCACGGGGTTAGATACAGAGTAAAGCTCCCTCTACACTGTCCCCATCAAACACTCCCAGGACAGGTACAGCACGGGGTTAGATACAGAGTAAAGCTCCCTCTACACTGTCCCCATCAAACATTCCCAGGACAGGTACAGCACGGGGTTAGATACAGAGTAAAGCTCCCTCTACACTGTCCCCATCAAACATTCCCAGGACAGGTACAGCACGGGGTTAGATACAGAGTAAATCTCCCTCTACACTGTCCCCATCAAACATTCCCAGGACAGGTACAGCACGGGGTTAGATACAGAGTAAATCTCCCTCTACACTGTCCCCATCAAACACTCCCAGGATAGGTACAGCACGGGGTTAGATACAGAGTAAAGCTCCCTCTACACTGTCCCCATCAAACAGTCCCAGGACAGGTTCAGCACGGGGTTAGATACAGAGTAAATCTCCCTCTACACTGTCCCCATCAGACACTCCCAGGACAGGAACAGCACGGGGTTAGATACAGAGTAAAGCTCCCTCTACACTGTCCCCATCAAACACTCCCAGGACAGGTGCAGCACGGGGTTAGATACAGAGTAAATCTCCCTCTACACTGTCCCCATCAAACACTCCCAGGACAGGTACAACACGGGGTTAGATACAGAGTAAATCTCCCTCTACACTGTCCCCATCAAACACTCCCAGGACAGGTTCAGCACGGGGTCAGATACAGAGTAAATCTCCCTCTACACTGTCCCCATCAAACACTCCCAGGACAGGTACAGCACGGGGTTAGATACAGAGTAAATCTCCCTCTACACTGTCCCCATCAAACACTCCCAGGACAGGTACAGCACGGGGTAAGATACAGAGTAAATCTCCCTCTCCACTGTCCCCATCAAACACTCCCAGGACAGGTACAGCACGGGGCTAGATACAGAGTAAATCTCCCTCTACACTGTCCCCATCAAACACTCCCAGGACAGGTACAGCACGGGGTTAGATACAGAGTAAATCACCCTCTACACTGTCCCCATCCAACACTCCCAGGGCACGTACAGCTCGGGGTTAGATACAGAGTAAATCTCCCTCTACACCGTCCCCATCAAACACTCCCAGGACAGGTACAGCACGGGGTTAGATACAGAGTAAAGCTCCCTCTACACTGTCCCCATCAAACACTCCCAGGACAGGTACAGCGCGGGGTTAGATACAGAGTAAATCTCCCTCTACCTTGAGGGCTGCAGTTGCAATGTGACCTGATGTAATCCATTAACACTTGGACGCGGCAGTGAATGTTGAGCAGGGTGGACTCATCGTCTGTGGGATCAGAGAGAGGGGGAGCGGGTTAGCGGGTCTGATAATTAACTGCGCGCACCGGATGAGGCACTGGAAGATCCCAAGTCACCTTCCGTGACCAGCAGCAAGCTCACCGCCATACTTCAGCGTGACAAACATCTGGCTCAGCCTTTTGTGACAGCTGCGGGCGAGAAGATGGGCACTGGGCAGCAGGGTGCTGGTGACTGCCCTCCGGACCTCGGGCCCGCTCTGCTGCGCCCGGGCTCCCGCTCCGCAGGGGGACACAAGCCGGTTAGAAGTTCAGGGCAAGGGGGGGAGATCGAAACGCAGACGTCCACCACCAATCCTCCTCTTTCACCCCACTCCCCGTGGCAACCACTCAGTAACCACAACACTCCCATCGGCCCCTGTCGGGTGGACGCTGTTGCCATGGGAGCCAGAAGGAGACCCCTCCTCCACTCAAAGAGAAAGAAAAGAGATTCCTTCCCTTCGAAATCCCGGCTCAGTCTCCATGGAGATAATTCCTCCCCATTCTCTGTAACCTCCTCCAGCCCCTACACCCCTCCCTATCTCTGTAACCTCCTCCAGTCCCTACACCCCTCCCTATCTCTGTAACCTCCTCCAGCCCCTACACCCCTCCCTATCTCTGTCACCTCCTCCAGCACCTACACCCCTCCCTATCTCTGTAACCTCCTCCAGCCCCTACACTCCTCCCTATCTCTGTAACCTCCTCCAGCCCCTACACCCCTCCCTATCTCAGTAACCTCCTCCAGCCCCTACAACCCTACCTATCTCTGTAACCTCCTCCAGCCCCTACACCCCTCCCTATCTCTGTAACCTCCTCCAGCCCCTACAACCCTCCCTATCTCTGTAACCTCCTCCAGCCCCTACACCCCTCCTTATCTCTGTAACCTCCTCCAGCCCCTACACCCCTCCCTATCTCTGTAACCTCCTCCAGCCCCTACAACCCTCCCTATCTCTGTAACCTCCTCCAGCCCCTACACCCCTCCCTATCTCTGTAACCTCCACCAGCCCCTACAACCCTCCCTATCTCTGTAACCTCCTCCAGCCCCTACAACCCTCCGTATCTCTGTAACCTCCTCCAGCCCCTACACCCCTCCCTATCTCTGTAACCTCCTCCAGCCCCTACACCCCTCCCTATCTCTGTAACCTCCTCCAGCCCCTACACCCCTCCCTATCTCTGTAACCTCCTCCAGCCCCTACACCCCTCCCTATCTCTGTAACCTCCTCCAGCCCTTACACCCCTCCCTATCTCTGTAACCTCCTCCAGCCCCTACACCCCTCCCTATCTCTGTAACCTCCTCCAGTCCAAACACCCCTCCCTATCTCTGTAACCTCCTCCAGCCCCTACACCCCTCCCTATCTCTGTAACCTCCTCCAGCCCCTACACCCCTCCCTATCTCTGTAACCTCCTCCAGTCCAAACACCCCTCCCTATCTCTGTAACCTCCTCCAGCCCCTACACCCCTCCCTATCTCTGTAACCTCCTCCAGTCCCTACACCCCTCCCTATCTCTGTAACCTCCTCCAGCCCCTACACCCCTCCCCATTCTCTGTAACCTCCTCCAGCCCCTACACCCCTCCCTATCTCTGTAACCTCCTCCAGCCACTACAACCCTCCCCATTCTCTGTAACCTCCTCCATCCCCTACACCCCTCCCTATCTCTGTAACCTCCTCCAGTCCAAACACCCCTCCCTATCTCTGTAACCTCCTCCAGCCCCTACACCCCTCCCTATCTCTGTAACCTCCTCCAGTCCCTACACCCCTCCCCATTCTCTGTAACCTCCTCCAGCCCCTACACCCCTCCCCATTCTCTGTAACCTCCTCCAGCCCCTACACCCCTCCCTATCTCTGTAACCTCCTCCAGCCACTACAACCCTCCCCATTCTCTGTAACCTCCTCCATCCCCTACACCCCTCCCTATCTCTGTAACCTCCTCCAGCCCCTACACCCCTCCCTATCTCTGTAACATCCTCCAGCCCCTACACCCCTCCCTATCTCTGTAACCTCCTCCAGCCCCTACGACCCTCCCTATCTCTGTAACCTCCTCCAGCCCCTACACCCCTCCCTATCTCTGTAACCTCCTCCAGCCCCTACAACCCTCCCTATCTCTGTAACGTCCTCCAGTCCCTACAACCCTCCCTATCTCTGTAACCTCCTCCAGCCCCTACAACCCTCCCTATCTCTGTAACCTCCTCCAGCCCCTACACCCCTCCCTATCTCTGTAGCCTCCTCCATCCCATTTAAACCTCTCTATCTCCGTAACCTCCTCCAGCCCCTACACCCCTCCCTATCTCTGTAGCCTCCTCCATCCCATTTAAACCTCCCTATCTCTGTAACCTCCTCCAGCCCCTACACCCCTCCCTATCTCTGTAACCTCCTCCAGCCCCTACAACCCTCCCTATCTCTGTAACCTCCTCCAGCCCCAACACCCCTCCCTATCTCTGTAACCTCCTCCAGCCCCTACAACCCTCCCTAACTCTGTAACCTCCTCCAGCCCCTACAACCCTCCCTATCTCTGTAACCTCCTCCAGAACTTCCACCCCTCCCTATCTCTGTAACCTCCTCCAGCCCCTACACCCCTCCCTATCTCTGTAACCTCCTCCAGAACTTCCACCCCTCCCTATCTCTGTAACCTCCTCCAGCCCCTACAACCCTCCCTATCTCTGTAACCTCCTCCAGCCCCTACATCCCTCCCTATCTCTGTAACCTCCTCCAGCCCCTACATCCCTCCCTATCTCTGAAACCTCCTCCAGCACCAACACCCCTCCCTATTTCTGTAACCTCCTCCAGTCCCTACAACCCTCCCTATCTCTGTAACCTCTTCCAGCCCCTACACCCCTCCCTATCTCTGTAACCTCCTCCAGCCCCTACACCCCTCCCTATCTCTGTAACCTCTTCCAGCCCCTACAACCCTCCCTATCTCTGTAACCTCCTCCAGCCCCTACAACCCTCCCTATCTCTGTAACCTCCTCCAGCCCCTACACCCTCCCTATCTCTGTAACCTCCTCCAGTCCCTACAACCCTCTCTATCTCTGTGACCTCCTCCAGTCCCTACAACCCTCCCTATCTCTGTAACCTCCTCCAGTCCCTACAACCCTCCCTATCTCTGAAACATCCTCCAGCCCCTACAACCCTCCCTATCGCTGTAACCTCCTCCAGCCCCTACACCCCTCCCTATCTCTGTAAACTCCTTCAGCCCTGCAACACTCCCTATCACTGCAACCTCCCGCACCTCCACAAACCTCCCTATCTCTGTAACCTCCTCTAACTCCCACAACCCTCCCCAGTTCTGTAACCTCCTTCAGCCCCTACAACCCTCCCTATCTCTGTAAACTTCTCCAGTCCATTAAACTCTCCCCATCTTTACACCCTCCAGCCCCAAAAACCTTCCCTATTGCTGTAACATTCTCCAGCCCCTACAAGCCCCCTTATACCTGTAACCTCCTCCAGCACCTACAACCAACCTTATATCTGTAAACTCCTCCAGTCACTGCAACACTCTCGATCTCTAACTCCTCCAGTCCCTACAACCCTCGCTATCTCTGTAACGTCCTCCAGTCCCTACAACCCTCCCTATCTCTGTAACCTCCTCCAGCCCCTACAACCCTCCCTATCTCTGTAACCTCATCCAGCCCCTACAACCCTCCCAATCTCTGTAACCTTCTCCACCCCTACAACCCACCCTATCTCTGCACCCTCCTCCAGGCCCTAAAACTCTCCCTATCTATGTAAACACCTCCACCCCTACAACCCTCCCCATATCTGTAACCTCCAGCCCCTACAACTCTCCCTATCTATGTAAACACCTCCAACCCTACAACACTCCCTAACTCTTTAAAAACCTCCACCGCACGACACTCCCTATCTCTGTAACCTGCTCCAGCCCCTACAACACTCCCTATCTCTGTAAAATCCTCCAGCCCATACAAGCCTCCCCATCTCTGTAAACTCCTCCACCCCGACAACACACCCTACCTCTGTAACCTCATCCAGACCCAACAACTCTCCCTATCTCTGTAACCTCCTCCAGCCCCTACAACCCTCCCTATCTCTGTCACCTCCTCCAGCCCCTACAACCCTCCCTATCTCTGTCACCTCCTCCAGACCCTACAACCCTCCCTATCTCTATAACCTCGTCCAGCCCTTCCACCCCTCCCTGTCTCTGTAACCTCCTCCAGAACTTCCACCCCTCCCTATCTCTGTAAACTCCTTCAGCCCCTACAAACCTCCCGACCACTGCAAACTCCTTCAGCCCCCACAACACTCCCTGTCTCTGTAACACCCTCCAGCCCCCACATCCCTCCAGATCTCTGTAACCTCCTTCAGCCCCTACAGCCCTCCTTCTCTCTGTAACCTCCTGCAGACTCTACAACCCTCCCTATCTCTGTAACCTCCTCCAGCCCCTACAACCTTCCTTCTCTCTGTAACCTCCTCCAGCCCCTACAACCCTCCCTATCTCTGTAACCTCCTCCAGCCCCCACAGCCCTCCCTATCTCTGTAACCTCCTCCAGCCCCTACACCCCTCCCTATCTCTGTAACATCCTCCAGCCCCTACAACCCTCCCTATCTCTGTAATGTCCTCCAGCCCCTACAACACTCCCTATCTCTGTAACATCCTCCAGCCCCTACAACCCTCCCTATCTCTGTAAACTCCTCCACCCCCACAACCCTCCCTATCTCTGTAACCTCCTCCTGCCCCTACAACCCTCCCTATCTCTGTAACCTCCTCCAGCTGCTACAACCCTCCCTATCTCTGTAACCTCCTCCAGCCCCTACAACCCTCCCTATCTCTGTAACCTCCTTCAGCCCATACACCCCCCCCTATCTCTGCAACCTCCTTCAGCCCCTACACCCCTCCCTATCGCTGTCACCTCCTCCAGCCCATACACCCCTCCCTATCTCTGTAACCTCCTCCAGCCCCTATAACACTCCCTATCTCTGGAACCTCCTCCAGACTCTACAACCCTCCCTATCTCTGTAACCTCGTCCAGCCCTTCCACCCCTCCCTATCTCTGTAACCTCCTCCAGCCCCTACACCCCTCCCTATCTCTGTAACCTCCTCCAGCCCCTACACCCCTCCCTATCTCTGTAACCTCCTCCAGCCCCTACACCCCTCCCTATCTCTGCAACCTCCTTCAGCAACTACAACCCTCCCTATCTCTGTAACCTCCTTCAGCCCCTACAACACTCCCTATCTCTGTAACCTCCTCCAGCCCCTACAACCCTCCCTATTTCTGTAACCTCCTCCAGCCCCTACAACCCTCCCTATCTCTGTAAACTCCTCCACCCCCACAACACTCCCTATCTCTGTAACCTCCTCCAGCTGCTACAACCCTCCCTATCTCTGTAAACTCCTCCAGCCCCTACAACCCTCCCTATCAATGTAACCTCCTTCAGCCCATACACCCCTCCCTATCTCTGCAACCTCCTTCAGCCCCTACACCCCTCCCTATCGCTGTCACCTCCTCCAGCCCATACACCCCTCCCTAGCTCTGTAACTTCCTCCAGCCCCTTCAACACTCCCTATCTCTGTAACCTCCTCCAGCCCCTACAACACTCCCAATCTCTGTAACCTCCTCCACCCCTACAACCCTCCCTATCTCTGTAAAATTCTCCAGTCCATTAAACTCTCCCTATCTCTACACCTTCCAGCCCCAAAAATCTTCCCTATTGCTGTAACATTCTCCAGCCCCTACAAGCCCCCTTATACCTGTAAACTCCTCCAGCACCTACAACCAACCTTATATCTGTAAACTCCTCCAGTCACTGCAACACTCTCGATCTCTAACTCCTCCAGTCCCTACAACCCTCGCTATCTCTGTAACGTCCTCCAGTCCCTACAACACTTCCTAACTCTGTAAAACCCTCCACCCCTACGACACTCCCTATCTCTGTAACCTCCTTCAGCTCCTACAACCATCCCTATTTCTGTAATCTTCTCCAACCTACAACCCTATCTCCTTAAACCCCTCCACGACCACAACACTCCCTATCTCTATAACCTCCTTCAGCCCCTACAATCCTCCTTATCTCTGTAACCTCCTCCAGACTCTACAACCCTCCCTATCTCTGTAACCTCCTCGAGATTCTACAACCCTCCCAATTTCTGTAACCTCTTTCAGCCCCTACAACCCTCCCAATCTCTGCAGCCTCGTTCAGCCCCTACAATCCTCCCTATCTCTGTAACCTCCTCCAGCCCCTACAATCCTCCCTATCTCTGTAACCTCCTACAGCCCCGACAACCCTCCCTATCTCTGTAAAACCCCCCAGCCCCGATAACCCTCCCTATCTCTGTAACCTCCTCCAGTCCCTAAAATCCTATCTATCTCTGTAACCTTACCCCTACAACACTCCGTATCTATGTTACCCTCTCCGCCACTACAACCCTCCCTATCTCTGTAACATCCTCCAGGCCCTAACATCCCTCCCTATCTCTGTAACCTCCTCTAGCACCTACAGCCCTCCCTATCTCTGTAACCTCCTCCAGCCCCTACGTCCCTCCCTATCACTGCAACCTCCTCCACGTCCACAAACCTCCCTTATCTCTGTAAACTCCTCCAAACCCCACTACCCTCCCGATCTCTGTAAACTTCTCCAGGCCATTAAACTCTCCCTATCTCTACACCCTCCAGCCCCAAAAATCTTCCCTATTGCTGTAACATTCTCCAGCCCCTACAAGCCCCCCTATACCTGTAAACTCCTCCAGCAACAACAACCTTCCTTATGTCTGTAAACTCCTCCAGTCCCTACAACACTCCCTATCTCTGTAACCACCTCCACCCCTACAACCCTCCCGATCTCTGTAAACTTCTCCAGGCCATTAAACTCTCCCTATCTCTACACCCTCCAGCCCCAAAAATCTTCCCTATTGCTGTAACATTCTCCAGTCCCTACAAGCCCCCCTATACCTGTAAACTCCTCCAGCAACAACAACCTTCCTTATGTCTGTAAACTCCTCCAGTCCCTACAACACTCCCTATCTCTGTAACCACCTCCACCCCTACAACCCTCCCTATCTCTTTAACCTGCTCCAGCCCCTAAAACACTCCCTCTCTCTGCAACCACCTCCACCCCTACAACCCACCCTATCTCTGTAACCTCCTCCAGCCTCTACACCCCTCCCTATCTCTGTAACCTCCTCCAGCCCCTACAACCCACCCTATCTCTGTAACCTCCTCCAGCCTCTACACCCCTCCCTATCTCTGTAACCTCCTCCAGCCTCTACACCCCTCCCTATCTCTGTAACCACCTCCACCCCTACAACCCTCCCTATCTCTGTAACCTCCTCCAGCTCCTACAACCCACCCTATCTCTGTAATCTCCTCCACGCCTACGACACTCCCTATCTCTGTAACATCCTCAAGCCCCAACAAACCTCCCTAACTCGGTAACCTCCTCTAGGCCCTACAACTCTCCCTATCCATGTAACCTCCTCCACCCCTACAACACTCCCTATCTCTGTAAACTCCTCCAGTCCCTACAACACTCCCTATCTCTGTAACCTCCTCCACCCCTACAACACTCCCTATCTCTGTAACCTCCTCCACCCCTACAACCCTCCCTATCTCTGTAACCTCCTCCAGCCCCTACAACACTCCCTATCTCTGTAACCTCCTCCAGTCCCTACAACCCTCCCTATCTCTGTAACCTCCTCCAGCCCCTACAACCCTCCCTATCTCTGTAACGTCCTCCAGCCCCTACACCCCTCCCTATCTCTGTAACCTCCTCCAGCCCCTACACCCCTCCCTATCTCTGTAACCTCCTCCAGCCCCTACACCCCACCCTATCTCTGTAACCTCCTCCAGCCCCTACAACCCTCCCTATCTCTGTAACCTCCTCCAGCCCATACACACCTCCCTATCTCTGTAACCTCCTCCAGCCCCTACAACCCTCCCTATCTCTGTAACCTCCTCCAGCCCCTACACCCCTCCCTATCTCTGTAACATCCTCCAGCCCCTACAACCCTCCCTATCTCTGTAATGTCCTCCAGCCCCTACAACACTCCCTATCTCTGTAACCTCCTCCAGCCCCTACAACCCTCCCTATCTCTGTAAACTCCTCCACCCCCACAACCCTCCCTATCTCTGTAACCTCCTCCTGCCCCTACAACCCTCCCTATCTCTGTAACCTCCTCCAGCTGCTACAACCCTCCCTATCTCTGTAACCTCCTCCAGGCCCTACAACCCTCCCTATCTCTGTAACCTCCTCCAGCCCCGACAACCCTCCCTATCTCTGTAACCTCCTCCAGCCCCTACAACCCTCCCTATCTCTGTAACCTCCTCCAGCCCCTACAACCCTCCCTATCTCTGTAACCTCCTTCAGCCCATACACCCCCCCTATCTCTGCAACCTCCTTCAGCCCCTACACCCCTCCCTATCGCTGTCACCTCCTCCAGCCCATACACCCCTCCCTATCTCTGTAACCTCCTCCAGCCCCTATAACACTCCCTATCTCTGGAACCTCCTCCAGACTCTACAACCTTCCCTATCTCTGTAACCTCGTCCAGACCTTCCACCCCTCCCTATCTCTGTAACCTCCTCCAGCCCCTACACCCCTCCCTATCTCTGTAACCTCCTCCAGCCCCTACACCCCTCCCTATCTCTGTAACCTCCTCCAGCCCCTACACCCCTCCCTATCTCTGTAACCTCCTCCAGCCCCTACAATCCTCCCTATCTCTGTAACCTCCTCCAGCCCCTACAACCCTCCCTATCTCTGTAACCTCCTCCAGCCCCTACAACCCTCCCTATCTCTGTAAACTCCTCCACCCCCACAACACTCCCTATCTCTGTAACCTCCTCCAGCTGCTACAACCCTCCCTATCTCTGTAACCTCCTCCAGCCCCTACAACCCTCCCTATCAATGTAACCTCCTTCAGCCCATACACCCCTCCCTATCGCTGTCACCTCCTCCAGCCCATACACCCCTCCCTAGCTCTGTAACTTCCTCCAGCCCCTTCAACACTCCCTATCTCTGTAACCTCCTCCAGCCCCTACAACACTCCCAATCACTGTAACCTCCTCCACCCCTACAACCCTCCCTATCTCTGTAAAATTCTCCAGTCCATTAAACTCTCCCTATCTCTACACCTTCCAGCCCCAAAAATCTTCCCTATTGCTGTAACATTCTCCAGCCCCTACAAGCCCCCTTATACCTGTAAACTCCTTCAGCACCTACAACCAACCTTATATCTGTAAACTCCTCCAGTCACTGCAACACTCTCGATATCTAACTCCTCCAGTCCCTACAACCCTCGCTATCTCTGTAACGTCCTCCAGTCCCTACAACACTTCCTAACTCTGTAAAACCCTCCACCCCTACGACACTCCCTATCTCTGTAACCTCCTTCAGCTCCTACAACCATCCCTATTTCTGTAATCTTCTCCAACCTACAACCCTATCTCCTTAAACCCCTCCACGACCACAACACTCCCTATCTCTATAACCTCCTTCAGCCCCTACAATCCTCCTTATCTCTGTAACCTCCTCCAGACTCTACAACCCTCCCTATCTCTGTAACCTCCTCGAGATTCTACAACCCTCCCAATTTCTGTAACCTCTTTCAGCCCCTACAACCCTCCCAATCTCTGCAGCCTCGTTCAGCCCCTACAATCCTCCCTATCTCTGTAACCTCCTCCAGCCCCTACAATCCTCCCTATCTCTGTAACCTCCTACAGCCCCGACAACCCTCCCTATCTCTGTAAAACCCCCCAGCCCCGATAACCCTCCCTATCTCTGTAACCTCCTCCAGTCCCTAAAATCCTATCTATCTCTGTAACCTTACCCCTACAACACTCCGTATCTATGTTACCCTCTCCGCCACTACAACCCTCCCTATCTCTGTAACATCCTCCAGGCCCTAACATCCCTCCCTATCTCTGTAACCTCCTCTAGCACCTACAGCCCTCCCTATCTCTGTAACCTCCTCCAGCCCCTACGTCCCTCCCTATCACTGCAACCTCCTCCACGTCCACAAACCTCCCTTATCTCTGTAAACTCCTCCAAACCCCACTACCCTCCCGATCTCTGTAAACTTCTCCAGGCCATTAAACTCTCCCTATCTCTACACCCTCCAGCCCCAAAAATCTTCCCTATTGCTGTAACATTCTCCAGCCCCTACAAGCCCCCCTATACCTGTAAACTCCTCCAGCAACAACAACCTTCCTTATGTCTGTAAACTCCTCCAGTCCCTACAACACTCCCTATCTCTGTAACCACCTCCACCCCTACAACCCTCCCGATCTCTGTAAACTTCTCCAGGCCATTAAACTCTCCCTATCTCTACACCCTCCAGCCCCAAAAATCTTCCCTATTGCTGTAACATTCTCCAGTCCCTACAAGCCCCCCTATACCTGTAAACTCCTCCAGCAACAACAACCTTCCTTATGTCTGTAAACTCCTCCAGTCCCTACAACACTCCCTATCTCTGTAACCACCTCCACCCCTACAACCCTCCCTATCTCTTTAACCTGCTCCAGCCCCTAAAACACTCCCTCTCTCTGCAACCACCTCCACCCCTACAACCCACCCTATCTCTGTAACCTCCTCCAGCCTCTACACCCCTCCCTATCTCTGTAACCTCCTCCAGCCCCTACAACCCACCCTATCTCTGTAACCTCCTCCAGCCTCTACACCCCTCCCTATCTCTGTAACCTCCTCCAGCCTCTACACCCCTCCCTATCTCTGTAACCACCTCCACCCCTACAACCCTCCCTATCTCTGTAACCTCCTCCAGCTCCTACAACCCACCCTATCTCTGTAATCTCCTCCACGCCTACGACACTCCCTATCTCTGTAACATCCTCAAGCCCCAACAAACCTCCCTAACTCGGTAACCTCCTCTAGGCCCTACAACTCTCCCTATCCATGTAACCTCCTCCACCCCTACAACACTCCCTATCTCTGTAAACTCCTCCAGTCCCTACAACACTCCCTATCTCTGTAACCTCCTCCACCCCTACAACACTCACTATCTCTGTAACCTCCTCCAGCACCTACAACACTCACTATCTCTGTAACATCCTCCAGCTCCTACAACCCTCCCTATCTCTGTAACATCCTCCAGCCCCTACAACACTCCCTATCTCTGTAACCTCCTCCACCCCTACAACCCTCCCTATCTCTGTAACCTCCTCCAGCCCCTACAACACTCCCTATCTCTGTAACCTCCTCCAGTCCCTACAACCCTCCCTATCTCTGTAACCTCCTCCAGCCCCTACAACCCTCCCTATCTCTGTAACGTCCTCCAGCCCCTACACCCCTCCCTATCTCTGTAACCTCCTCCAGCCCCTACACCCCTCCCTATCTCTGTAACCTCCTCCAGCCCCTACACCCCACCCTATCTCTGTAACCTCCTCCAGCCCCTACAACCCTCCCTATCTCTGTAACCTCCTCCAGCCCATACACACCTCCCTATCTCTGTAACCTCCTCCAGCCCCTACAACCCTCCCTATCTCTGTAACCTCCTCCAGCCCCTACACCCCTCCCTATCTCTGTAACATCCTCCAGCCCCTACAACCCTCCCTATCTCTGTAATGTCCTCCAGCCCCTACAACACTCCCTATCTCTGTAACCTCCTCCAGCCCCTACAACCCTCCCTATCTCTGTAAACTCCTCCACCCCCACAACCCTCCCTATCTCTGTAACCTCCTCCTGCCCCTACAACCCTCCCTATCTCTGTAACCTCCTCCAGCTGCTACAACCCTCCCTATCTCTGTAACCTCCTCCAGGCCCTACAACCCTCCCTATCTCTGTAACCTCCTCCAGCCCCGACAACCCTCCCTATCTCTGTAACCTCCTCCAGCCCCTACAACCCTCCCTATCTCTGTAACCTCCTCCAGCCCCTACAACCCTCCCTATCTCTGTAACCTCCTTCAGCCCATACACCCCCCCTATCTCTGCAACCTCCTTCAGCCCCTACACCCCTCCCTATCGCTGTCACCTCCTCCAGCCCATACACCCCTCCCTATCTCTGTAACCTCCTCCAGCCCCTATAACACTCCCTATCTCTGGAACCTCCTCCAGACTCTACAACCTTCCCTATCTCTGTAACCTCGTCCAGACCTTCCACCCCTCCCTATCTCTGTAACCTCCTCCAGCCCCTACACCCCTCCCTATCTCTGTAACCTCCTCCAGCCCCTACACCCCTCCCTATCTCTGTAACCTCCTCCAGCCCCTACACCCCTCCCTATCTCTGTAACCTCCTCCAGCCCCTACAATCCTCCCTATCTCTGTAACCTCCTCCAGCCCCTACACCCCTCCCTATCTCTGTAACCTCCTTCAGCCCCTACAACACTCCCTATCTCTGTAACCTCCTCCAGCCCCTACAACCCTCCCTATCTCTGTAACCTCCTCCAGCCCCTACAACCCTCCCTATCTCTGTAAACTCCTCCACCCCCACAACACTCCCTATCTCTGTAACCTCCTCCAGCTGCTACAACCCTCCCTATCTCTGTAACCTCCTCCAGCCCCTACAACCCTCCCTATCAATGTAACCTCCTTCAGCCCATACACCCCTCCCTATCGCTGTCACCTCCTCCAGCCCATACACCCCTCCCTAGCTCTGTAACTTCCTCCAGCCCCTTCAACACTCCCTATCTCTGTAACCTCCTCCAGCCCCTACAACACTCCCAATCACTGTAACCTCCTCCACCCCTACAACCCTCCCTATCTCTGTAAAATTCTCCAGTCCATTAAACTCTCCCTATCTCTACACCTTCCAGCCCCAAAAATCTTCCCTATTGCTGTAACATTCTCCAGCCCCTACAAGCCCCCTTATACCTGTAAACTCCTTCAGCACCTACAACCAACCTTATATCTGTAAACTCCTCCAGTCACTGCAACACTCTCGATATCTAACTCCTCCAGTCCCTACAACCCTCGCTATCTCTGTAACGTCCTCCAGTCCCTACAACACTTCCTAACTCTGTAAAACCCTCCACCCCTACGACACTCCCTATCTCTGTAACCTCCTTCAGCTCCTACAACCATCCCTATTTCTGTAATCTTCTCCAACCTACAACCCTATCTCCTTAAACCCCTCCACGACCACAACACTCCCTATCTCTATAACCTCCTTCAGCCCCTACAATCCTCCTTATCTCTGTAACCTCCTCCAGACTCTACAACCCTCCCTATCTCTGTAACCTCCTCGAGATTCTACAACCCTCCCAATTTCTGTAACCTCTTTCAGCCCCTACAACCCTCCCAATCTCTGCAGCCTCGTTCAGCCCCTACAATCCTCCCTATCTCTGTAACCTCCTCCAGCCCCTACAATCCTCCCTATCTCTGTAACCTCCTACAGCCCCGACAACCCTCCCTATCTCTGTAAAACCCCCCAGCCCCGATAACCCTCCCTATCTCTGTAACCTCCTCCAGTCCCTAAAATCCTATCTATCTCTGTAACCTTACCCCTACAACACTCCGTATCTATGTTACCCTCTCCGCCACTACAACCCTCCCTATCTCTGTAACATCCTCCAGGCCCTAACATCCCTCCCTATCTCTGTAACCTCCTCTAGCACCTACAGCCCTCCCTATCTCTGTAACCTCCTCCAGCCCCTACGTCCCTCCCTATCACTGCAACCTCCTCCACGTCCACAAACCTCCCTTATCTCTGTAAACTCCTCCAAACCCCACTACCCTCCCGATCTCTGTAAACTTCTCCAGGCCATTAAACTCTCCCTATCTCTACACCCTCCAGCCCCAAAAATCTTCCCTATTGCTGTAACATTCTCCAGCCCCTACAAGCCCCCCTATACCTGTAAACTCCTCCAGCAACAACAACCTTCCTTATGTCTGTAAACTCCTCCAGTCCCTACAACACTCCCTATCTCTGTAACCACCTCCACCCCTACAACCCTCCCTATCTCTTTAACCTGCTCCAGCCCCTACAACACTCCCTCTCTCTGCAACCACCTCCACCCCTACAACCCACCCTATCTCTGTAACCTCCTCCAGCCTCTACACCCCTCCCTATCTCTGTAACCTCCTCCAGCCTCTACACCCCTCCCTATCTCTGTAAACACCTCCACCCCTACAACCCTCCCTATCTCTGTAACCTCCTCCAGCCCCAACAAACCTCCCTAACTCGGTAACCTCCTCTAGGCCCTACAACTCTCCCTATCCATGTAAACTCCTCCGCCCCTACAACACTCCCTATCTATGTAAACACCTCCACCCCTACAACCTTCAATATCTCTGTAACCTCCAACAGCCCCTACAGCCCTCCCTATCTCTGTAACCTCCTCCAGGCCCTACAACACTCCCTATATATGTAAACACCTCCAGCCCCTACAACACTCCCTAACTCTGTAAAACCCTCCACACCTATGACACTCCCTATCTCTGTAACATCCTCCAGCACCTACAACCATCCCTATCTCTGTAACCTCCTCCAGCCCATACAACCCTCCCTATCTCTGTAACCTCCTCCAACCCCTACAACCTCACTATCTCTGTAAACTCTTCCAGCCCCTACAACCCTCCCTATCTCTGTAAACTCCTCCAGCCCCTATCTCCCTCCCTATCTCTGTAAATTTCTCCCCCCCTACAACACTCCCTATCTCTGTAATCTTCACCACCCCTACAACCCTCACTATCTCTGTAAAATCCTCCAACCCAACAACACTCCCTATCTCTGTAACTCCCTCCAGCCCCTATCTCCCTCCCTATCTCTGTAAATTCATCCCCCCTACAACCCTCCCTATCTCTGTAACCTCCTCCAGCCCCTACAAACCTCCCTATCTCTGTAACCTACTCAAACCCCTACAACACTCCCTATCTCTGTAACCTCCTCCAGCCCCTACAAGCCCCCCTATACCTGTAACCTCCTCAAGCAACAACAACCCTCCTTATATCTGTAAACTCCTCCAGTCACTGCAACACTATCAATCTCTACCTCCTCCAGCCCATACAACCCTCCTGATCTCTGCAAACTCCTCCAACCCTACAACACTCCCTAACTCTGTAAAACCCTCCAGCCTCTACAACCCTCCATATCTGTGCAATACCCTCCAGCCCCCACAACCCACCATATCTCTGTAACATGCTCCAGTCCCTAAGATACTCCCCAACTCTGTAATCTCCTCCATGCCTACGACACTCCCTATCTCTGTAACATCCTCAAGCCCCAACAAACCTCCCTAACTCGGTAACCTCCTCTAGGCCCTACAACTCTCCCTATCCATGTAACCTCCTCCACCCCTACAACACTCACTATCTCTGTAACCTCCTCCACCCCTACAACACTCCCTATCTATGTAAACTCCTCCACCCCTACAACCTTCAATATCTCTGTAACCTCCAACAGCCCCTACACCCCTCCCTATCTCTGTAACCTCCTCCAGCCCCTACACCTCTCCCTATCTCTGTAACCTCCTCCAGCCCCTACAACCCTCCCTATCTCTGTAACCTCCTCCAGCCCCTACACCCCTCCCTATCTCTGTAACCTCCTCCAGCCCCTACAACCCTCCCTATCTCTGAAACCTCCTCCAGCCCCTACACCCCTCCCTATCTCTGAAACCTCCTCCAGCCCCTACAACCCTCCCTATCTCTGTAAACTCCTCCACCCCTACAACACTCCCTATCTATGTAAACACCTCCAGCCCATACAACCCTCCCTATCTCTGTAACCTCCTCCAGCCCCTACACCCCTCCCTATCTCTGTAACCTCCTCCAGCCCCAACATCCCTCCCTATCTCTGTAACCTCCTCCAGCCCCTACACCCCTCCCTATCTCTGTAACCTCCTCCAGCCCCTACACCCCTCCCTATCTCTGTAACCTCCTCCAGCCCCTACAACCCTCCCTATCTCTGTAACCTCCTCCAGCCCCAACATCCCTCCCTATCTCTGTAACCTCCTCCAGCCCCTACACCCCTCCCTATCTCTGTAACCTCCTCCAGCCCCTACACCCCTCCCTATCTCTGTAACCTCCTCCAGCCCCTACAACCCTCCCTATCTCTGTAACCTCCTCCAGCCCCTACAACCCTCCCTATCTCTGTAACCTCCTCCAGCCCCTACACCCCTCCCTATCTCTGTAACCTCCTCCAGCCTCTACACCCCTCCCTATCTCTGTAACCTCCTCTAGGCCCTACAACCCTCCCTATCTCTGTAACCTCCTCTAGGCCCTACAACCCTCCCTATCTCTGTAACCTCCTCTAGGCCCTACAACCCTCCCTATCTCTGTAAACTCTTCCAGCCCCAACAGCCCTCCCTATCTCTGTAACCTACTCTAGCCCCTACAGCCCTCCCTATCTCTGTAACCTCCTCTAGGCCCTACAACTGTCCCTATCCATGTAAACTCCTCCACCACTACAACACTCCCTATCTCTGTAGCATCCACCAGACCCTACAACCCTCCCTAACTCTGTAACCTCCTCCAGCCCCTACAGCCCTCCCTATCTCTGTAACCTCCTCCAGCCCCTACAACCCTCCCTCTATCTTTTATCTCCTCAAGCCCCTAGAACAATCCCTCTATCAGTGACCTCCTCCTGCACCTCCAACCCTCCCTATCTCTGCAACCTCCCCCAGCACCTACAAAATTCCTTATCTCTGTAACCTCGTCCAATCCCTACAATCCTCCCGAACTCTGTAACCACCTCTAGCCCCCACAACCCTCACTCTCTCTGTTACCACCACCTGACCCTACAACCCTTCCTATCTCTGTACCCTCCTCCAGGCCCTACACCCCTCCCTATCTCTGTAACCCCCTCCATCCCCTACACCCCTCCCTAATTCTGTAACCTCCTCCAGCCCCTACAACCCTCCCTATGTCTGTAACCTCCTCCAGCACCTACACCCCTCCCTAATTCTGTAACCTCCTGCAGGACCTACAACCATCCTTATATTTTTATAAGGGTCATGAGGACTCGAAACGTCAACTCTTTTCTTCTCCGCCGATGCTGCCAGACCTGCTGAGTTTTTCCAGGTAATTCTGTTTTGGTCTTATATTTTTAAACTCCCCCGGTCACTGCAACACTCTCGATCTCTACCTCCTCCAGTCCCTGCAACCCTCCCTATCTCTGTAACCTCCTCCAGCCCCCTACAACCCTCCTTATCTCCTTAAACTCCTCCACCCCCACAACACTCCCTATCTCTGTAACCTCCTCCCGCCCCTACAACCCTCCCTATCTCTGTAAACTCCTCCAGCCCCCTACAACCCTCCCTATCTCTGTAACCTCCTCCAGCCCCTACAACCCTCCTTATCTCTGTAAACTCCTCCAGCCCCCTACAACCCTCCCTATCTCTGTAACCTCCTCCAGACCCTAGAACACTCCCTATATCTGTAACGTCCTCTGTCCACTACAACCATATGTATCTCTGGACACTCCTCCAGCTTCAACAACCCTCTCTATCTCTGTATCCTCCCGCATCCCCTACAACCCTCCCTATTTGTGTAACCTCCTCCATCCCCTCAAACCCTCCCTATCTGTGTAACCTCCTCCAGCCCCTACAACCACCCCTCTTTGTGTGAACTCCTTCCGCCTCTACAACCCTCCCAATCTCTGCAACCTCCCCCAGCACCTACCAAACTCCCTACTTCTGTAAGCTCCTCCATCACTACAAACCACTCTATCTCTGTAACCTCATCCAGCCCCTACAACACTCCCTATCTCTGTAACCTCCTCCAGCCCCTACAACCCTCCCTATCTCTGTAACCTCCTCCAGCCACTACAACACTCCCTATCTCTGTAACCTCCTCCAGCCACTACACCCCTCCCTATCTCTGTAACCTCCTCCAGTCCGAACAACACTCCCTATCTCTGTAACCTCCTCCAGCCCCTACAACCCCCCCTATCTCTGTAACCTCCTCCAGCCCCTACAACCCTCCCTATCTCTATAACCTCCTCCAGCCCCTACACCCTCCCTATCTCTGTAACCTCCTCCAGCCCCAACACCCCTCCCTATCTCTGTACATTCCTCCAGTCACTAGAACCCTCCCTATCTCTGTAACCTCCTCCAGCCCCTACACCCATCCCTATCTCTGTAAGGTCCTCCATGCACTACAACACTCCTTCTCTCTGTTACCTCCCCCAACTCCTACAACCATCCGTATCTCTGTAACCTCCTCCAGCCCCTGCAACCCTCCCTATCTCTGTAACCTCCACCAGCACCTACACCCCTCCCCATCTCTGTAACCTCCTCCAGTCCCTACACCCCTCCCTATCTCTGTAACCTCCTCCAGACGCTACAACACTCCCTATCTCTGTAACCTCCTCCAGCCCCTACACCCCTCCCTATCTCTGTAACCTCCTCCAGCCCCCACAACCCTCCCTATCTCTGTAACCTCCTACAGCCCCGACAACCCTCCCTATCTCTGTAATGTCCTCCAGCCCCTACAACCCTCCCTATCTCTCTAACCCTCTCCAGCCCCTACAATCCTCCCTATCTCTGTAACCTCCTCCAGCCCCTACAACCCTCCCTATCTCTGTAACCTCCTTCAGCCCATACACCCCTCCCTATCTCTGCAACCTCCTTCAGCCCATACACCCCTCCCTATCGCTGTCACCTCCTCCAGCCCATACACCCCTCCCTATCTCTGTAACCTCCTCCAGCCGCTACAACACTCCCTATCTCTGTAACCTCCTCCAGTCCCTACAAACCTCCCTATCTCTGTAACCTCCTCCAGCCCCCACAACCCTCCCTATCTCTGTAACCTCCTACAGTCCCGACAACCCTCCCTATCTCTGTAATGTCCTCCAGCCCCTACAACCCTCCCTATCTCTGTAACCTCCTCCAGCCCCTACAACCCTCCCTATCTCTGTAACCTCCTCCAGCTGCTACAACCCTCCCTATCTCTGTAACCTCCTCCAGCCCCTACATCTCTCCCTATCTCTGTAACCTCCTCCAGCAACAACACCCCTCCCTATCTCTGTAACCTCCTTCAGCCCATACACCCCTCCCTATCTCTGCAACCTCCTTCAGCCCCTACACCCCTCCCTATCGCTGTCACCTCCTCCAGCCCCTACAACCCTCCCTATCTCTGTAACCTCCTCCAGCCCCTACAACCCTCCCTATCTCTGTAACCTCCTTCAGCCCCTACACCCCTCCCTATCTCTGTAACCTCCTCCAGCCCCTACACCCCTCCCTATCTTTGCAACCTCCTTCAGCCCCTACACCCCTCCCTATCGCTGTCACCTCCTCCAGCCCCTACACCCCTCCCTAGCTCTGTAACTTCCTCCAGCCCCTTCAACACTCCCTATCTCTGTAACCTCCTCCAGCCCCTACAACACTCCCAATCTCTGTAACCTCCTCCACCCCTACAACCCTCCCTATCTCTGTAAAATTCTCCAGTCCATTAAACTCTCCCTATCTCTACACCTTCCAGCCCCAAATATCTTCCCTATTGCTGTAACATTCTCCAGCCCCTACAAGCCCCCTTATACCTGTAAACTCCTTCAGCCCATACACCCCTCCCTATCTCTGCAACCTCCTCCAGCACCTACAACCAACCTTATATCTGTAAACTCCTCCAGTCACTGCAACACTCTCGATCTCTAACTCCTCCAGTCCCTACAACCCTCGCTATCTCTGTAACGTCCTCCAGTCCCGACAACCCTCCCTATCTCTGTAACCTCCTCCAGTCCCTACAACCAACCTTATATCTGTAAACTCCTCCAGTCACTGCAACACTCTCGATCTCTAACTCCTCCAGTCCCTACAACCCTCGCTATCTCTGTAACGTCCTCCAGGCCCTACAACCCTCCCTATCTCTGTAACCTCCTCCAGTCCCTACAACCAACCTTATATCTGTAAACTCCTCCAGTCACTGCAACACTCTCGATCTCTAACTCCTCCAGTCCCTACAACCCTCACTATCTCTGTAACGTCCTCCAGTCCCTACAAACCTCCCTATCTCTGTAACCTCCTCCAGTCCCTACAACCCTCGCTATCTCTGTAACGTCCTCCAGTCCCTACAACCCTCCCTATCTCTGTAACCTCCTCCAGTGCCTACAAACCTCCCTATCTCTGTAACCTCCTCCAGCACCTACAACCCTCGCTATCTCTGTAACGTCCTCCAGTCCCTACAACCCTCCCTATCTCTGTAACCTCCTCCAGTCCCTACAACCCTCCCTATCTCTGTAACCTCCTCCAGTGCCTACAACCCTCCCTATCTCTGTAACCTCCTCCAGCACCTACAACCCTCGCTATCTCTGTAACGTCCTCCAGTCCCTACAACCCTCCCTATCTCTGTAACCTCCTCCAGTCCCTACAACCAACCTTATATCTGTAAACTCCTCCAGTCACTGCAACACTCTCGATCTCTAACTCCTCCAGTCCCTACAACCCTCGCTATCTCTGTAACGTCCTCCAGTCCTTACAACACTTCCTAACTCTGTAAAACCCTCCACCCCTACGACACTCCCTATCTCTGTAACCTCCTTCAGCCCCTACAACCATCCCTATTTCTGTAATCTTCTCCAACCTACAACCCTATCTCCTTAAACCCCTCCACGACCACAACACTCCCTATCTCTATAACCTCCTTCAGCCCCTACAATCCTCCTTATCTCTGTAACCTCCTCCAGACTCTACAACCCTCCCTATCTCTGTAACCTCCTCGAGATTCTACAACCCTCCCAATTTCTGTAACCTCTTTCAGCCCCTACAACCCTCCCAATCTCTGCAGCCTCGTTCAGCCCCTACAATCCTCCCTATCTCTGTAACCTCCTCCAGCCCCTACAATCCTCCCTATCTCTGTAACCTCCTACAGCCCCGACAACCCTCCCTATCTCTGTAAAACCCCCCAGCCCCGATAACCCTCCCTATCTCTGTAACCTCCTCCAGTCCCTAAAATCCTATCTATCTCTGTAACCTTACCCCTACAACACTCCGTATCTATGTTACCCTCTCCGCCACTACAACCCTCCCTATCTCTGTAACATCCTCCAGGCCCTAACATCCCTCCCTATCTCTGTAACCTCCTCTAGCACCTACAGCCCTCCCTATCTCTGTAACCTCCTCCAGCCCCTACGTCCCTCCCTATCACTGCAACCTCCTCCACGTCCACAAACCTCCCTTATCTCTGTAAACTCCTCCAAACCCCACTACCCTCCCGATCTCTGTAAACTTCTCCAGGCCATTAAACTCTCCCTATCTCTACACCCTCCAGCCCCAAAAATCTTCCCTATTGCTGTAACATTCTCCAGCCCCTACAAGCCCCCCTATACCTGTAAACTCCTCCAGCAACAACAACCTTCCTTATGTCTGTAAACTCCTCCAGTCCCTACAACACTCCCTATCTCTGTAACCACCTCCACCCCTACAACCCTCCCTATCTCTTTAACCTGCTCCAGCCCCTACAACACTCCCTCTCTCTGCAACCACCTCCACCCCTACAACCCACCCTATCTCTGTAAACACCTCCACCCCTACAACCCTCCCTATCTCTGTAACCTCCTCCAGCCCCAACAAACCTCCCTAACTCGGTAACCTCCTCTAGGCCCTACAACTCTCCCTATCCATGTAAACTCCTCCGCCCCTACAACACTCCCTATCTATGTAAACACCTCCACCCCTACAACCTTCAATATCTCTGTAACCTCCAACAGCCCCTACAGCCCTCCCTATCTCTGTAACCTCCTCCAGGCCCTACAACACTCCCTATATATGTAAACACCTCCAGCCCCTACAACACTCCCTATCTCTGTAACCTCCTCCAGCCCCTACACCCCTCCCTATCTCTGTAACCTCCTCTAGGCCCTACAACCCTCCCTATCTCTGTAACCTCCTCTAGGCCCTACAACCCTCCCTATCTCTGTAACCTCCTCTAGGCCCTACAACCCTCCCTATCTCTGTAAACTCTTCCAGCCCCAACAGCCCTCCCTATCTCTGTAACCTACTCTAGCCCCTACAGCCCTCCCTATCTCTGTAACCTCCTCTAGGCCCTACAACTGTCCCTATCCATGTAAACTCCTCCACCACTACAACACTCCCTATCTCTGTAGCATCCACCAGACCCTACAACCCTCCCTAACTCTGTAACCTCCTCCAGCCCCTACAGCCCTCCCTATCTCTGTAACCTCCTCCAGCCCCTACAACCCTCCCTCTATCTTTTATCTCCTCAAGCCCCTAGAACAATCCCTCTATCAGTGACCTCCTCCTGCACCTCCAACCCTCCCTATCTCTGCAACCTCCCCCAGCACCTACAAAATTCCTTATCTCTGTAACCTCGTCCAATCCCTACAATCCTCCCGAACTCTGTAACCACCTCTAGCCCCCACAACCCTCACTCTCTCTGTTACCACCACCTGACCCTACAACCCTTCCTATCTCTGTACCCTCCTCCAGGCCCTACACCCCTCCCTATCTCTGTAACCCCCTCCATCCCCTACACCCCTCCCTAATTCTGTAACCTCCTCCAGCCCCTACAACCCTCCCTATGTCTGTAACCTCCTCCAGCACCTACACCCCTCCCTAATTCTGTAACCTCCTGCAGGACCTACAACCATCCTTATATTTTTATAAGGGTCATGAGGACTCGAAACGTCAACTCTTTTCTTCTCCGCCGATGCTGCCAGACCTGCTGAGTTTTTCCAGGTAATTCTGTTTTGGTCTTATATTTTTAAACTCCCCCGGTCACTGCAACACTCTCGATCTCTACCTCCTCCAGTCCCTGCAACCCTCCCTATCTCTGTAACCTCCTCCAGCCCCCTACAACCCTCCTTATCTCCTTAAACTCCTCCACCCCCACAACACTCCCTATCTCTGTAACCTCCTCCCGCCCCTACAACCCTCCCTATCTCTGTAAACTCCTCCAGCCCCCTACAACCCTCCCTATCTCTGTAACCTCCTCCAGCCCCTACAACCCTCCTTATCTCTGTAAACTCCTCCAGCCCCCTACAACCCTCCCTATCTCTGTAACCTCCTCCAGACCCTAGAACACTCCCTATATCTGTAACGTCCTCTGTCCACTACAACCATATGTATCTCTGGACACTCCTCCAGCTTCAACAACCCTCTCTATCTCTGTATCCTCCCGCATCCCCTACAACCCTCCCTATTTGTGTAACCTCCTCCATCCCCTCAAACCCTCCCTATCTGTGTAACCTCCTCCAGCCCCTACAACCACCCCTCTTTGTGTGAACTCCTTCCGCCTCTACAACCCTCCCAATCTCTGCAACCTCCCCCAGCACCTACCAAACTCCCTACTTCTGTAAGCTCCTCCATCACTACAAACCACTCTATCTCTGTAACCTCATCCAGCCCCTACAACACTCCCTATCTCTGTAACCTCCTCCAGCCCCTACAACCCTCCCTATCTCTGTAACCTCCTCCAGCCACTACAACACTCCCTATCTCTGTAACCTCCTCCAGCCACTACACCCCTCCCTATCTCTGTAACCTCCTCCAGTCCGAACAACACTCCCTATCTCTGTAACCTCCTCCAGCCCCTACAACCCCCCCTATCTCTGTAACCTCCTCCAGCCCCTACAACCCTCCCTATCTCTATAACCTCCTCCAGCCCCTACACCCTCCCTATCTCTGTAACCTCCTCCAGCCCCAACACCCCTCCCTATCTCTGTACATTCCTCCAGTCACTAGAACCCTCCCTATCTCTGTAACCTCCTCCAGCCCCTACACCCATCCCTATCTCTGTAAGGTCCTCCATGCACTACAACACTCCTTCTCTCTGTTACCTCCCCCAACTCCTACAACCATCCGTATCTCTGTAACCTCCTCCAGCCCCTGCAACCCTCCCTATCTCTGTAACCTCCACCAGCACCTACACCCCTCCCCATCTCTGTAACCTCCTCCAGTCCCTACACCCCTCCCTATCTCTGTAACCTCCTCCAGACGCTACAACACTCCCTATCTCTGTAACCTCCTCCAGCCCCTACACCCCTCCCTATCTCTGTAACCTCCTCCAGCCCCCACAACCCTCCCTATCTCTGTAACCTCCTACAGCCCCGACAACCCTCCCTATCTCTGTAATGTCCTCCAGCCCCTACAACCCTCCCTATCTCTCTAACCCTCTCCAGCCCCTACAACCCTCCCTATCTCTGTAACCTCCTCCAGCCCCTACAACCCTCCCTATCTCTGTAACCTCCTTCAGCCCATACACCCCTCCCTATCTCTGCAACCTCCTTCAGCCCCTACACCCCTCCCTATCGCTGTCACCTCCTCCAGCCCATACACCCCTCCCTATCTCTGTAACCTCCTCCAGCCGCTACAACACTCCCTATCTCTGTAACCTCCTCCAGTCCCTACAAACCTCCCTATCTCTGTAACCTCCTCCAGCCCCCACAACCCTCCCTATCTCTGTAACCTCCTACAGTCCCGACAACCCTCCCTATCTCTGTAATGTCCTCCAGCCCCTACAACCCTCCCTATCTCTGTAACCTCCTCCAGCCCCTACAACCCTCCCTATCTCTGTAACCTCCTCCAGCTGCTACAACCCTCCCTATCTCTGTAACCTCCTCCAGCCCCTACACCCCTCCCTATCTCTGTAACCTCCTTCATCCCATACACCCCTCCCTATCTCTGCAACCTCCTTCAGCCCCTACACCCCTCCCTATCGCTGTCACCTCCTCCAGCCCCTACAACCCTCCCTATCTCTGTAACCTCCTCCAGCCCCTACAACCCTCCCTATCTCTGTAACCTCCTTCAGCCCCTACACCCCTCCCTATCTCTGTAACCTCCTCCAGCCCCTACACCCCTCCCTATCTTTGCAACCTCCTTCAGCCCCTACACCCCTCCCTATCGCTGTCACCTCCTCCAGCCCCTACACCCCTCCCTAGCTCTGTAACTTCCTCCAGCCCCTTCAACACTCCCTATCTCTGTAACCTCCTCCAGCCCCTACAACACTCCCAATCTCTGTAACCTCCTCCACCCCTACAACCCTCCCTATCTCTGTAAAATTCTCCAGTCCATTAAACTCTCCCTATCTCTACACCTTCCAGCCCCAAATATCTTCCCTATTGCTGTAACATTCTCCAGCCCCTACAAGCCCCCTTATACCTGTAAACTCCTTCAGCCCATACACCCCTCCCTATCTCTGCAACCTCCTCCAGCACCTACAACCAACTGTAAACTCCTCCAGTCACTGCAACACTCTCGATCTCTAACTCCTCCAGTCCCTACAACCCTCGCTATCTCTGTAACGTCCTCCAGTCCCTACAACCCTCCCTATCTCTGTAACCTCCTCCAGTCCCTACAACCAACCTTATATCTGTAAACCCCTCCAGTCACTGCAACACTCTCGATCTCTAACTCCTCCAGTCCCTACAACCCTCGCTATCTCTGTAACGTCCTCCAGGCCCTACAACCCTCCCTATCTCTGTAACCTCCTCCAGTCCCTACAACCAACCTTATATCTGTAAACTCCTCCAGTCACTGCAACACTCTCGATCTCTAACTCCTCCAGTCCCTACAACCCTCACTATCTCTGTAACGTCCTCCAGTCCCTACAAACCTCCCTATCTCTGTAACCTCCTCCAGTCCCTACAACCCTCGCTATCTCTGTAACGTCCTCCAGTCCCTACAACCCTCCCTATCTCTGTAACCTCCTCCAGTGCCTACAACCCTCCCTATCTCTGTAACCTCCTCCAGCACCTACAACCCTCGCTATCTCTGTAACGTCCTCCAGTCCCTACAACCCTCCCTATCTCTGTAACCTCCTCCAGTCCCTACAACCAACCTTATATCTGTAAACTCCTCCAGTCACTGCAACACGCTCGATCTCTAACTCCTCCAGTCCCTACAACCCTCGCTATCTCTGTAACGTCCTCCAGTCCTTACAACACTTCCTAACTCTGTAAAACCCTCCACCCCTACGACACTCCCTATCTCTGTAACCTCCTTCAGCCCCTACAACCATCCCTATTTCTGTAATCTTCTCCAACCTACAACCCTATCTCCTTAAACCCCTCCACGACCACAACACTCCCTATCTCTATAACCTCCTTCAGCCCCTACAATCCTCCTTATCTCTGTAACCTCCTCCAGACTCTACAACCCTCCCTATCTCTGTAACCTCCTCGAGATTCTACAACCCTCCCAATTTCTGTAACCTCTTTCAGCCCCTACAACCCTCCCAATCTCTGCAGCCTCGTTCAGCCCCTACAATCCTCCCTATCTCTGTAACCTCCTCCAGCCCCTACAATCCTCCCTATCTCTGTAACCTCCTACAGCCCCGACAACCCTCCCTATCTCTGTAAAACCCCCCAGCCCCGATAACCCTCCCTATCTCTGTAACCTCCTCCAGTCCCTAAAATCCTATCTATCTCTGTAACCTTACCCCTACAACACTCCGTATCTATGTTACCCTCTCCGCCACTACAACCCTCCCTATCTCTGTAACATCCTCCAGGCCCTAACATCCCTCCCTATCTCTGTAACCTCCTCTAGCACCTACAGCCCTCCCTATCTCTGTAACCTCCTCCAGCCCCTACGTCCTTCCCTATCACTGCAACCTCCTCCACGTCCACAAACCTCCCTTATCTCTGTAAACTCCTCCAAACCCCACTACCCTCCCGATCTCTGTAAACTTCTCCAGGCCATTAAACTCTCCCTATCTCTACACCCTCCAGCCCCAAAAATCTTCCCTATTGCTGTAACATTCTCCAGCCCCTACAAGCCCCCCTATACCTGTAAACTCCTCCAGCAACAACAACCTTCCTTATGTCTGTAAACTCCTCCAGTCCCTACAACACTCCCTATCTCTGTAACCACCTCCACCCCTACAACCCTCCCTATCTCTTTAACCTGCTCCAGCCCCTACAACACTCCCTCTCTCTGCAACCACCTCCACCCCTACAACCCACCCTATCTCTGTAACCTCCTCCAGCCTCTACACCCCTCCCTATCTCTGTAACCTCCTCCAGCCTCTACACCCCTCCCTATCTCTGTAAACACCTCCACCCCTACAACCCTCCCTATCTCTGTAACCTCCTCCAGCCCCAACAAACCTCCCTAACTCGGTAACCTCCTCTAGGCCCTACAACTCTCCCTATCCATGTAAACTCCTCCGCCCCTACAACACTCCCTATCTATGTAAACACCTCCACCCCTACAACCTTCAATATCTCTGTAACCTCCAACAGCCCCTACAGCCCTCCCTATCTCTGTAACCTCCTCCAGGCCCTACAACACTCCCTATATATGTAAACACCTCCAGCCCCTACAACACTCCCTATCTCTGTAACCTCCTCCAGCCCCTACACCCCTCCCTATCTCTGTAACCTCCTCTAGGCCCTACAACCCTCCCTATCTCTGTAACCTCCTCTAGGCCCTACAACCCTCCCTATCTCTGTAACCTCCTCTAGGCCCTACAACCCTCCCTATCTCTGTAAACTCTTCCAGCCCCAACAGCCCTCCCTATCTCTGTAACCTACTCTAGCCCCTACAGCCCTCCCTATCTCTGTAACCTCCTCTAGGCCCTACAACTGTCCCTATCCATGTAAACTCCTCCACCACTACAACACTCCCTATCTCTGTAGCATCCACCAGACCCTACAATCCTCCCTAACTCTGTAACCTCCTCCAGCCCCTACAGCCCTCCCTATCTCTGTAACCTCCTCCAGCCCCTACAACCCTCCCTCTATCTTTTATCTCCTCAAGCCCCTAGAACAATCCCTCTATCAGTGACCTCCTCCTGCACCTCCAACCCTCCCTATCTCTGCAACCTCCCCCAGCACCTACAAAATTCCTTATCTCTGTAACCTCGTCCAATCCCTACAATCCTCCCGAACTCTGTAACCACCTCTAGCCCCCACAACCCTCACTCTCTCTGTTACCACCACCTGACCCTACAACCCTTCCTATCTCTGTACCCTCCTCCAGGCCCTACACCCCTCCCTATCTCTGTAACCCCCTCCATCCCCTACACCCCTCCCTAATTCTGTAACCTCCTCCAGCCCCTACAACCCTCCCTATGTCTGTAACCTCCTCCAGCACCTACACCCCTCCCTAATTCTGTAACCTCCTGCAGGACCTACAACCATCCTTATATTTTTATAAGGGTCATGAGGACTCGAAACGTCAACTCTTTTCTTCTCCGCCGATGCTGCCAGACCTGCTGAGTTTTTCCAGGTAATTCTGTTTTTGTCTTATATTTTTAAACTCCCCCGGTCACTGCAACACTCTCGATCTCTACCTCCTCCAGTCCCTGCAACCCTCCCTATCTCTGTAACCTCCTCCAGCCCCCTACAACCCTCCCTATCTCTGTAAACTCCTCCAGCCCCCTACAACCCTCCCTATCTCTGTAACCTCCTCCAGCCCCTACAACCCTCCTTATCTCTGTAAACTCCTCCAGCCCCCTACAACACTCCCTATCTCTGTAACCTCCTCCCGCCCCTACAACCCTCCCTATCTCTGTAAACTCCTCCAGCCCCCTACAACCCTCCCTATCTCTGTAACCTCCTCCAGCCCCTACAACCCTCCTTATCTCTGTAAACTCCTCCAGCCCCCTACAACCCTCCCTATCTCTGTAACCTCCTCCAGACCCTAGAACACTCCCTATATCTGTAACGTCCTCTGTCCACTACAACCATATGTATCTCTGGACACTCCTCCAGCTTCAACAACCCTCTCTATCTCTGTATCCTCCCGCATCCCCTACAACCCTCCCTATTTGTGTAACCTCCTCCATCCCCTCAAACCCTCCCTATCTGTGTAACCTCCTCCAGCCCCTACAACCACCCCTCTTTGTGTGAACTCCTTCCGCCTCTACAACCCTCCCAATCTCTGCAACCTCCCCCAGCACCTACCAAATTCCCTACTTCTGTAAGCTCCTCCATCACTACAAACCACTCTATCTCTGTAACCTCATCCAGCCCCTACAACACTCCCTATCTCTGTAACCTCCTCCAGCCCCTACAACCCTCCCTATCTCTGTAACCTCCTCCAGCCACTACAACACTCCCTATCTCTGTAACCTCCTCCAGCCACTACACCCCTCCCTATCTCTGTAACCTCCTCCAGTCCGAACAACACTCCCTATCTCTGTAACCTCCTCCAGCCCCTACAACCCCCCCATCTCTGTAACCTCCTCCAGCCCCTACAACCCTCCCTATCTCTATAACCTCCTCCAGCCCCTACACCCTCCCTATCTCTGTAACCTCCTCCAGCCCCAACACCCCTCCCTATCTCTGTACATTCCTCCAGTCACTAGAACCCTCCCTATCTCTGTAACCTCCTCCAGCCCCTACACCCATCCCTATCTCTGTAAGGTCCTCCATGCACTACAACACTCCTTCTCTCTGTTACCTCCCCCAACTCCTACAACCATCCGTATCTCTGTAACCTCCTCCAGCCCCTGCAACCCTCCCTATCTCTGTAACCTCCACCAGCACCTACACCCCTCCCCATCTCTGTAACCTCCTCCAGTCCCTACACCCCTCCCTATCTCTGTAACCTTCTCCAGCCCCTACACGCCTCCCTATCTCTGTAACCTCCTCCAGTCCCTACAACCCTCCCTATCTCTGTAACCTTCTCCAGCCCCTACACGCCTCCCTATCTCTGTAACCTCCTCCGGCCCCTACAACCCTCCCTATCTCTGTAACCTCCTCCAGCACCTACAACCCTCCCTATCTCTGTAAACTACTCCAGCCACTACCACCCTCCCTATCTCTGTAACCTCCTCCAGCCCCAAAACCCCTCCCTTTCTCTGTAAGGTCCTCCATGCACTACAACACTCCTTCTCTCTGTTACCTCCCCCAACTCCTACAACCATCCATATCTCTGTAACCTCCTCCGGCCCCTACAACCCTCCCTATCTCTGTAACCTCCTCCAGCCCCTACACCCCTCCCTATCTCTGTAACCTCCTCCAGCCCCTGCAAACCTCCCTATCTCCGTAACCTCCTCCAGCCCCTACACCCCTCCCTATCTCTGTAACCTCCTCCAGCCCCTACACCCCTCCCTATCTCTGTAACCTCCTCCAGCCCCTACACCCATCCCTATCTCTGTAACCTCCTCCAGCCCCTACACACCTCCCTATCTCTGTAACCTCCTCAAGCCCCTACAACCCTCCCCATCTCTGTAACCTTCTCCAGCCCCTACACCCCTCCCTATCTCTGTAACCTCCTCCAGCCCCTACACCACTCCCTATCTCTGTAACCTCCTCCAGCTCCTACAACCCTCCCTATCTCTGTAACCTCCTCCAGCTCCTACAACCCTATATGTATCATGTAGTACGTACCTTGTTGTTATATTTATTAATTCATTTACTGGAATTCATTGGCCTGGTCAGTATTTATTGCCCATCCCTTACTGCCTGCTTGAGAAGGTGGTGGTGAGCTGTCTTCTTGAGCCGGTGCAGTCCCTGTGGTGTAGGTACACCCACCGTGCTGTTAGGGAGGGAGTTCCAGGATTTTGTCCCTGTGGTGTAGGTACACCCACTGTGCTGTTAGGGAGGGAGTTCCAGGATTTTGTCCCCGTGTGGTGTAGGTACACCCACCGTGCTGTTAGGGAGGGAGTTCCAGGATTTTGTCCGTGTGGTGTAGGTACACCCACAGTGCTGTTAGGGAGGGAGTTCCAGGATTTTGTCCGTGTGGTGTAGGTACACCCACAGTGCTGTTAGGGAGGGAGTTCCAGGATTTTGTCCCTGTGGTGTAGGTACACCCACAGTGCTGTTAGGGAGGGAGTTCCAGGATTTTGTCCCCGTGTGGTAGAGATACACCCACAGCGCTGTTAGGGAGGGAGTTCCAGGATTTTGTCCCTGTGGTGTAGGTACACCCACAGTGCTGTTAGGGAGGGAGTTCCAGGATTTTGTCCCTGTGGTGTAGGTACACCCACCGTGCTGTTAGAGAGGGAGTTCCAGGATTTTGTCCCTGTGGTGTAGGTACACCCACAGCGCTGTTAGGGAGCGAGTTCCAGGATTTTGTCCTTGTGGTGTAGGTATACCCACAGTGCTGTTAGGGAGGGAGTTCCAGGATTTTGTCCCTGTGGTGTAGGTACACCCACAGTTCTGTTAGGGAGGGAGTTCCAGGATTTTGTCCCTGTGGTGTAGGTACACCCACAGCGCTGTTAGGGAGGGAGTTCCAGGATTTAGTCCCTGTGGTGTAGGTACACCCACAGTGCTGTTAGGGAGGGTGTTCCAGGATCTTGTCCGTGTGGTGTAGGTACACCCACAGTGCTGTTAGGGAGGGAGTTCCAGGATTTTGTCCCTGTGGTGTAGGTGCACCCACAGTGCTGTTAGGGAGGGAGTTCCAGGATTTTGTCCCCGTGTGGTATAGGTACACCCACAGTGCTGTTAGGGAGGGAGTTCCAGGATTTTGTCCTTATGGTGTAGGTACACCCACAGCGCTGTTGGGAGGGAGTTCCAGGATTTTGTCCCTGTGGTGTAGGTACACCCACAGTGCTGTTAGGGAGGGAGTTCCAGGATTTTGCCCCCGTGTGGTGTAGGTACACCCACAGTGCTGTTAGGGAGGGAGTTCCAGGATTTTGTCCCTGTGGTGTAGGTACACCCACGGCGCTGTTAGGGAGGGAGTTCCAGGATTTTGTCCCTGTGGTGTAGGTACACCCACAGTGCTGTTAGGGAGGGAGTTCCAGGATTTTGTCCCTGTGGTGTAGGTACACCCACAGTGCTGTTAGGGAGGGAGTTCCAGGATTTTGTCCCTGTGGTGTAGGTACACCCACCGTGCTGTTAGGGAGGGAGTTCCAGGACTTTGACCCTGTGGTGTAGGTACACCCACAGCGCTGTTAGGGAGGGAGTTCCAGGATTTGGACCCAGCGACAGTGAAGGAACAGCCGATATATTTCCAAGTTAGGATGGTGAGTGACTTGGAGGGGAACTTCCAGGTGGTGGTGTTCCCCATCTATCTGCTGCCCTTGTCCTTCTAGATGGTAGTGGTCGTGGGTTTGGAAGGTGCTGTCGAAGGAGCCTTGGTGAGTTCCTGCAGTGCATCTTGTAGATGGTACACACGCTGCTGCTACTGTGTGTCGGTGGTGGAGGGAGTGAATGTTTGTGGATGGGGTGCCAATCAGGCGGGGCTGCTTTGTCCTGGACGGTGTCCAGCTTCTCGAGTGTTGTGGGAGCTGCACTCACCCAGGCAAGTGGGGAGTATTCCATCACACTCCTGACTTGTGCCTTGTAGATGGTGGACAGGCTTTGGGGAGTCAGGAGGTGAGTTACTCTCCGCAGGATTCCCAGCCTCTGACCTGCTCTTGTAGCCGCGGTATTTATATGGCTGGTCCCAGGTCCAAAAATGATTATGCTTTCATGATGGCTGCCGCCCTCACATGTGGCTCCAGACCCGCAGCCACGAGCTGCCCTCTGAAATGGCCTAACCAGGTCAGGCAGAGCGAGTAGGATCGGACAATGAATGCTGGCCTCGCCAGTGACGCCCACACCCCATGAATGAATCATAGAAAAGAACTACAGCTCGGAGAGGAAAGGCAGGGTCGGCGGCGTGCTGTGATGACAGCACGTGGGGATCCGTGGGATGCACTGCGGTCCCAGACCGTCGTGTCTGCACTTGGCGCCCAGTTGTCTGAGTTGCAGACATTGTGGGGCAACAGGGAGGGGTGTTGGGGGTGGGGTGGGGTTGGTGGGAGTCGGGGGAAAGAGTTTGCTGGACATCTGGTTCCAGCAGGCAGTCACTCCCCTCAGGTGAGGCGCAGCCTTGGAGTTGGTCAGGGGTCGGGGGGTCAGGGGTCAGGGACAGGAGGACGTGGCTGTGGGGTCAGGCAGGTACCAGGAAGCAGCGTGTAGCGTGGTAATCCAGAGACCCAGGGTAACGCTCTGGGGACCCGGGGTTCGATTCCCGCCGAGGCAGAAGGTGGAATTTGAATTCAATAAAAATCTGGGATTAAGAGTCTGATGGCGACCGATTGTGGTGAAAAAAACCCCACCTGGTTCGTTCATCTCCTTTCGAGAAGGAAACCTGCCCTCCTTACCTGGTCTGGACTACATGTGACTCCAGACCCACAGCCATGTGGTTGGCTCTTAAATGCCCCTCTGAACAAGGGCAGTTAGGGATGGGTAACAAATGTTGGCCTGGCCCAGTACTGCAGAGGAACGAGGAACGTGCAGTGGGAGGGCAAGGACCGAGTGGTTAGGGTCCATGTAGGTCCTCACAACATCATTCAGGCCAGGAAGGAGGTTCTGCATCGAGAGTATGTGGAACTTGTGCTAAATTGAAAAGCAGGAACCTCAATTATTACCTGAGCCAAGCTAGAGAGGTGAATGCGTGGCTCAAAGCAGTAAGGAAAAAAATAACGGGATTACCGGCCCTGTTTCTGAAGGCCTGCAGAAATCCGCAATAAAACAGATGAGTTATCAGCTCGAGTAGAAACTCATATGTTGTAGAGATGGCCGCAAGGAAACCAAATCTGGGGCTGCTATACCCAAGGCTACGTGATATTCGGGAAGGACAGGAAGCTGGGGAAAAGGTGGTGGGGTAGCTCTGTTAATTGAAGAGGTACTGTAGTGAGGGTTGACATATGAAATAGGAGCAGAAGTAGGCCCCCACTAGCCTGCTCCGCCATTCCATAAGATCACGGCTGATCCGCTTGCGTTTCGAGTTCCGGGCTCCCATCCACACTCCCACCCGGAGAACCTTTGATTCCCTTGCTTAACAAGAACCTATCTACCTCTGCCTTAAGAATATTCAGCGTCTCCACCGCTTGCAAAGAACAAAGAGCAAAGAAAAGTACAGCACAGGAACAGGCCCTTCGGCCCTCCAAGACTGCGCCCATCATACTGACCGTCAGCTAAAACATTTTGCACTTCCGGGGTCCGTATCCCTCTATTCCCATCCTATTCATGTACTTGTCAAGCTGCCTCTTAAACATCACTATCGGACCTGCCTCCACCACCTCCTCTGGCAGCGAATTCCTGACACTCACTACCCTCTGCGTAAAAAACTTGCCCCGCACATCTCCTCTATAGTTTTCTCCTCTCGCCTTAAATCTACGTCCCCTAGTCATTGACTCTCCCACCCTGGGGGAAAAAGCTTCTGACTATCTCCTCTGTCCACGCCACTCATATATTTCAAACCTCTATCAAGTCGCCCCTCAATCTCAGTCGCTCTAGTGAGAACAATCCGGGTTTCTCCAGCCTCCCCTCATAGCTAATAACCTCCAGACCAGGCGGCATCCTGGTAAACCTCCTCTGCGCCCTCTCCAACGCCTCCACATCCTTCCGGCAATGTGGCGACCAGAATTGCACGCAATATTCCAAGTGTGGCCTAACCCAGGTTCTATACAGCGGCAGCGTGACTTCCCAGCTTTTATACTCAATACCCCTGCTGACGAAGGCAAGCGTGCCATAGGCCTTCCTGCCTACCTTATCCACCTGCGTTGCTACTTTCAGTGACCTGTGGACCTGTACACCCAGATCCCTCCGCCCGTCCATGCACTTAAGGGTTCTGCCGTTACTGTGTAATTCCCGCTTGTATTAGACCTTCCAAAAATGTATTACCTCGCATTTGTCCGGATTAAACTCTATCTGCCATTTCTCCGCCCAAGTCTCCAACCGATCCATATCCCGTTGTATCCTTTGACAATCCTCTTCACTATCTACAACTCCTCCAACCTTTCGTTGGCAGAGAGTTCCAAAATCACGTGACCCTCTGAAAGAAACAAATTCTCCTCATCTCTGCCCTATAAGGGTGACTCCTAGTTTGAAAACAGTGCCCCCTAGTCCTGGACTCGTCCATACTAGTTCTTAGAGGCCTTAGTGGTGAAGAGCCAGACGTAGAATCAGTTTGGACAGGACTAAGAAACAGCAAGGGGCACCAGAACAAAACATTGGTGGGCGTAGTTTATTGGCCACCAAACAATAGCGACGATGTAAATCACAGTGCAAATCAGGGAACCAGAGGTGCCTGTAGCAAGGGAAATACGGTAATCATGGAGGATTTCAATCTACATATAGGCTGGGTAAACCTAATTGGTCCTAATGTTGTGGAGGACCAATTCTTGGAATGTGCACAAGGTGGTTTTTCTCAAGCAGTATGTTAAAGAACCGGTTGTAGAGGTGGCCGCAAGGAAACCAAATCTGGGGCTGCTATACCCAAGGCTACATGATATTCGTGAAGGACAGGAAGCTGGGAAAAGGTGGTGGGGTAGCTCTGTTAATTGAAGAGGCACTGTAGTAAGGGATGACATACGAAATATGAGCAGAAGTAGGCCCCCACTAGCCTGCTCCGCCATTCGGTAAGATTACGGCTGATCCGCTTGCGTTTCGAGTTCCATGTTCCCATCCACACTCCCACTCGGAGAACCTTTGATTCCCTTGCCTAGTAAGAACCTATCTACCTCTATATGGTGGAGGATGAATTCTTGGAACGTGCCCAAGGTGGTTTTCTAGAGCAGTATGTTGAAGAACCGGCTAGGGAAAAGGCTATTTTAGGTCTGGTATTCACTCGGTCACTTTTCCAGAACCGTCTTATCCAATTCAGGGTCGCGTGGAGTAGGGGGCCTGTCTCAACAGGCAATGGGCGCTAGGTGGGGTACACCCAGGATGGGTGTCCATGTCAGTCCATCACAGTGCACATGCTCACACGCACACAGACTCTAAGGGACAATTTAGTGTCGCCAAAGCACATCTTTGGACGGTGGGAGGGAACTGGAGCACCCGCTGGAAACCCACAAGGGCAATGTGCAAACTCCGCCCAGACTGACACCCGAGGGTGGAATCGAACCCAGGACCCTGGAGCTGTGAGGCAGCAGTGCTGTACGTGATAGTGTTATGCACGACAAAGGGCTACTTAACGCTATTTTGCTCTAACCTTGATTTCTTTCACGAGCCAGGGTTGGAACTTGCTGTGAAGGAGCCTTTGGGAAATAGTGACCATAATATAATAGAATTTTACATGAAGTTTGAAAGTGATGAAATTCAATCAGAAACTCGGGTCTTAAATCTAAACAAGGGGAATTATGAAGGTATGAAGGGCAAATTGGCTATGATAGATTGGGAAACTCTGTTAAAGAATATGACGGTGACCATTAAAGAACAAATACATCGCTTACAACAAAACTATGTTACTTTAGTGCACAAAAACCGAGCAAGGAAAGTGTTCCACCCGCAATATGATAGCAACATGCAAAATTCCATCATATTATGGTCACTATTTCCTAAAGGCTCCTTCACAGCAAGTTCCAACCCTGGCTCGTGAAAGAAATCAAGGTTAAAGCAAAATACTGCAGGTGCTGGAAATCTGAAATAAAAACAGAAAGCGCTGGAAAAGCTCAGCGGGTCTGACAGCCTCTGCGGAGGGGGGGGGGGGGAAACAGAGTTAACGTTTTCGAGTCCGTATGACTTGCACTGGGTCGCAGGGAGAGGCGTATGAAATTGCCAGAAAAAAATGGTAAGCTCAAGGATTGGGAGCGTTATGGAATTCTGCAGAAGGGGGACTGAGAAAAAGATTAAGAAAGGGAAAACGGGGAATGGGGGGGGGTAAACGAACAGGGAATATAAAAATGGACTGTATGTTATAGTCTTCAAGTGTGCGGAGTCTGGAGAATTTACAATGGGGAATAAGGAAATGACAGGGAAACTAAACAAATACTCCGTATATGTCTTTCTAGTGAATAATACTAAAAACCTCCCAGAAATAACTGAGAATCAAGGGGGCTGGTGTAAACGAGGAACTGCAAGATACTCATATCAGCAAAAAGAAGAGTACTAGAGAAATTAATGGGACTTAAAGTTGATAAACCCCCTGGACCTGATGGTCAACAACCCAGAGGTGTTGAAGGAGCTGGCTGTCGAGATAATGGATGCGCTGGCGATCATATTCCAAAATTCTGCAGACTCTGGCGTGGTGCCTGCGGATTGGGAGGTGGAACATGTGATGCCGCTGTTTAAAAAATAAGAGGGAGAGAGAAAACAGGGAACTACAGGCCTGTTAGCCTGACATAGTGGTAGGGAAGATGCGGGAGTCTGTTCTAACGGGCTTGATAGCTGGGCACTTGGAAAATAATGGCAGGATTGGGCGGATTTATGGAAGGGAAATCATGTTTTGCAAAGCTGTTGGAGCTTTCTGAGGTTGTAACCGGCAGGATAGATAAGGGGGGACTGGTGGAGGTGGTATATTTAGCTTTTCAGAAAGCTTCCGATAGCGTCCCACACAAGAGGTCAGTGAACAAAATTCGAGCAAATGGCATTTGCGGGGGGAGGGGAGGGGACACTGACATAGATTGTGAATTGGTTCATGGGCAGGAAACAGAGAGGAGGATGGAACGGGTCATTCTTGGACTGGCGGGCTGGGACTGGTGGTGTATCGCAAGGGTCAGTGATTGAGCCCCAGCCATTCACAGTCTATGTCGACGATTGGGGCGTGGGGATTGAGTGCAGTACTTCCAAGTTCGCTGGTGACTCAAAACCGGGTGGGAAGATGAGGGTGCAAAGAGGCTTCAAGGGGATTTGGACGGGGTAAGTGAGGGAGCAAGAACCTGGCAGCTGGAATACAATGTGGAGAGATGCGAGGTTATATATAAAGGGCATTACTTAAACATCTCGCTGCAGTTGTATGGGGCCTTGGTGGACTAAGGAAGAATTTCTTTTTAAATAATTTCATCCATGGGATGTGGGCATTGATTACCCATCCCTGATTCAGAGGGCATTTGAGAGTCGACCACAATTGCTGTGGGTCTGGAGTCACATGTAGGCCAGACCAGGTAAGGACAGTAGATTTCCTTCGCTAAAGGGGATTGGTACACGAGATGGCTTTTTAGAACCATGGTCACCATCAGACTTGTGATTCCAGATTTTTATTGAAGCCAAATTTCACTACCTGCCTTGGTGGGGATTGAACCCCAGTCCCCAGGGTATTGCCCTGGGTCTCCAGACTGCCAGTCCAGCGGTAATACCACAACCTCCCCCAATGAATAGGCCACAGAGTGACTGCAGCGAAGATTCACCGGACTGATTCCGGGGATGGCGGGATTGTCATAGGAGGAGAGCTGGAGGAGACTGGGTCTGGATACCCTCGAGGTTCGAAGAATAACAGGCGATCTCACTGAAACTCTCAAAATGTTCGCACAGCTCGACAGGGGAGATGCAGGGAGGAGGGGTCCCCTGGCTGGGGGAGGTGGGGGTGGGGTGGGTGTTGGTCTAGAACCAGGGGACACAGTCTCAGAATAAGGGGTCGGTGTTGTAACCGATGCAGTTGGTAAAGCGGAGTTATTTAAAACCCCCAGAGGGAAACTCTAAACAACTGTCATAACCTAGAATTTTAATTATTATGTTTGAGATGCGACTCTAAACTCAGGAATCAGATCACCGGTTCTAGAGGTTCTACATTAAACTAAACGAAACATTTTTTAAGTTTACACAGATTAAAAATATATATGCACATGGTTACAAATTACTGCTATCATAATTTTTAACAAATTGCCAAACTAATCTCCATTAAGTTAACAGCAACCCATAGACTGAACCAAAACACCAAGCAAAGCAATTTCACCTTACGAATTCATAATGAGGTTCTTTTCACTTTGGTTCCTGTGGAGCCAGTTGGAGGTTTACAGCTGCTTTTTGACCTCACGTTGCCTCTGCTCTGCACACCCGAGAACTGCTGAAGTTATACCTACCACCCCCCCCCCCCCCCCCCTCCCCATTGAATGTAAATACTCATCGTATCACCAGTCTCTGAACTAAATCTCTCTAACAATGAAACCCCTTTCACAGTACCAATTTTATTCGTAATATAAACATATTGCTTGGTAGCTGCTAGCTAGGTGTCAGATTTCACCCCACACCTTGAATGGGCTATTCAAAAAATGCAAATACACCCTCTACCTCTGTTAACATCTCAAAACTAGTACATAGCAAAGCACCCAGACTGGCTGGCTTTAATCCAACTGAGACACACACACACACACACACACACACACAGACGAAACCTCTATTTTAAGAGAAATACATTTTCCAAAATATTATGCACATTAATGGCGTCATGACAGCCGGCCACTTAGAGCTGAGATGAGGAGGAATTTCTTCACTGGGAGGGTGGTGCGTCTTTGTGATTCTCTCCCCCCAGAGCGCTGTGGAGACTCAGTCAGTGAGTATGTCCAGGACTGGGATCGATGGCTTTCTCGATAGCAAAAGCACCAAGGGGGTACGGGGAGAGAGCGTGGGGGGAAGGTCAGCCCTGATCTCCGTGAACGGTGGAGCGGGCTTGAAGGGGGCTGAGTGACTGACTCCTGCTCCTATTGCTGATGCTCTTGCCTTGTGTGGAGAGGTCTCATCAATCCTGGATGCCCCGCTGAGTGAGCAGATCACCCTACTCCTTTTATTCACTCAAGAGGATGAGGGTTTCGCTGGCCGGGCCAGTACTTATTACCCATCCCTAATTGCCCCTTGAGAAGGTGGTGGTGAGCTGCCTTCTTGAACCGCTGCAGTCCATGTGGTGTAGGTACACCCACCGTGCTGTTAGGGAGGGAGTTCCAGGATTTTGTCCCTGTGGTGTAGGTACACCCACCGTGCTGTTAGGGAGGGAGTTCCAGGATTTTGTCCCGTGTGGTGTAGGTACACCCACCGTGCTGTTAGGGAGGGAGTTCCAGGATTTTGTCCCTGTGGTGTAGGTACACCCACAGTGCTGTTAGGGAGGGAGTTCCAGGATTTTGTCCCTGTGGTGTAGGTACACCCACCGTGCTGTTAGGGAGGGAGTTCCAGGATTTTGTCCCTGTGGTGTAGGTACACCCACAGTGCTGTTAGGGAGGGAGTTCCAGGATTTTGTCCCTGTGGTGTAGGTACACCCACCGTGCTGTAAGGGAGGAAGGTCCAGGATTTTGTCCCTGTGGTGTAGGTACACCCACAGCGCTGTTAGGGAGGGAGTTCCAGGATTTTGTCCCTGTGGTGTAGGTACACCCACCGTGCTGTTAGGGAGGGAGTTCCAGGATTTTGTCCCCGTGTGGTGTAGGTACACCCACAGCGCTGTTAGGGAGGGAGTTCCAGGATTTTGTCCCTGTGGTGTAGGTACACCCACAGCGCTGTAAGGGAGGGAGTTCCAGGATTTTGTCCCTGTGGTGTAGGTACACCCACCGTGCTGTTAGGGAGGGAGGTCCAGGATTTTGTCCATGTGGTGTAGGTACACCCACAGCGCTGTTAGGGAGGGAGTTCCAGGATTTTGTCCGTGTGGTGTAGGTACACCCACAGCGCTGTTAGGGAGGGAGTTCCAGGATTTTGTCCCTGTGGTGTAGGTACACCCACCATGCTGTTAGGGAGGGAGTTCCAGGATTTTGTCCCTGTGGTGTAGGTACACCCACAGTGCTGTTAGGGAGGGAGTTCCAGGATTTTGTCCCTGTGGTGTAGGTACACCCACAGCGCTCTTAGGGAGGGAGTTCCAGGATTTTGTCCCTGTGGTGTAGGTACACCCATGGTGCTGTTAGGGAGGGAGTTCCAGGATTTTGTCCCTGTGGTGTAGGTACTCCCACCGTGCTGTTAGGGAGGGAGTTCCAGGATTTTGTCCCTGTGGTGTAGGTACACACACAGTGCTGTTAGGGAGGGAGTTCCAGGATTTTGTCCCTGTGGTGTAGGTACACCCACCGTGCTGTTAGGGAGGGAGTTCCAGGATTTTGTCCCTGTGGTGTAGGTACACCCACAGTGCTGTTAGGGAGGGAGTTCCAGGATTTTGTCCCTGTGGTGTAGGTACACCCACAGTGCTGTTAGGGAGGGAGTTCCAGGATTTTGTCCCTGTGGTGTAGGTACACCCACCGTGCTGTTATGGAGGGAGTTCCAGGATTTTGTCCCTGTGGTGTAGGTACACCCACAGTGCTGTTAGGGAGGGAGTTCCAGGATTTTGTCCCTGTGGTGTAGGTACACCCACCGTGCTGTTATGGAGGGAGTTCCAGGATTTTGTCCCTGTGGTGTAGGTACACACACAGTGCTGTTAGGGAGGGAGTTCCAGGATTTTGTCCCTGTGGTGTAGGTACACCCACAGCGCTGTTAGGGAGGGAGTTCCAGGATTTTGTCCCCTGTGGTGTAGGTACACCCACCGTGCTGTTAGGGAGGGAGTTCCAGGATTTTGTCCCTGTGGTGTAGGTACACCCACAGCGCTGTTAGGGAGGGAGTTCCAGGATTTTGTCCCTGTGGTGTAGGTACACCCACCATGCTGTTAGGGAGGGAGTTCCAGGATTTTGTCCCTGTGGTGTAGGTACACCCACAGTGCTGTTAGGGAGCGAGTTCCAGGATTTTGTCCCTGTGGTGTAGGTACACCCACCGTGTTGTTAGGGAGGGAGTTCCAGGATTTTGTCCCTGTGGTGTAGGTACATCCACAGTGCTGTTAGGGAGGGAGTTCCAGGATTTTGTCCCTGTGGTGTAGGTACACCCACAGCGCTGTTAGGGAGGGAGTTCCAGGATTTTGTCCGTGTGGTGTAGGTACACCCACAGTGCTGTTAGGGAGGGAGTTCCAGGATTTTGTCCCTGTGGTGTAGTTACACCCACAGCGCTGTTAGTGAGGGAGTTCCAGGGTTTTGTCCCTGTGGTGTAGGTACACCCACAGCGCTGTTATGGAGGGAGTTCCAGGATTTTGTCCCTGTGGTGTAGGTACACCCACAGTGCTGTTAGGGAGTCTGTTCCAGGATTTTGTCCCTGTGGTGTAGGTACACCCACAGTGCTGTTAGGGAGGGAGTTCCAGGATTTTGTCCCCGTGTGGTGTAGGTACACACACCGTGCTGTTAGGGAGGGAGTTCCAGCAATTTGTCCCTGTGGTGTAGGTACACCCACGGCACTGTTAGGGAGGGAGTTCCAGGATTTTGTCCCTTGGTGTAGTTACACCCACAGCGCTGTTAGTGAGGGAGTTCCAGGATTTTGTCCCTGTGGTGTAGGTACACCCACAGTGCTGTTAGGGAGGGAGTTCCAGGATTTTGTCCCTGTGGTGTAGGTACACCCACAGCGCTGTTAGGGAGGGAGTTCCAGGATTTTTGTCCCTGTGGTGTAGGTACACCCACCGTGCTGTTATGGAGGGAGTTCCAGGATTTTGTCCTGTGGTGTAGGTACACCCACAGTGCTGTTAGGGAGGGAGTTCCAGGGTTTTGTCCTGTGGTGTAGGTACAACCCACAGTGCTGTTAGGGAGGGAGTTCCAGGATTTTGTCCCTGTGGTGTAGGTACACCCACAGCGCTGTTAGGGAGGGAGTTCCAGGATTTTTGTCCCTGTGGTGTAGGTACACCCACCGTGCTGTTATGGAGGGAGTTCCAGGATTTTGTCCCTGTGGTGTAGGTACACCCACAGTGCTGTTAGGGAGGGAGTTCCAGGATTTTGTCCCTGTGGTGTAGGTACACCCACAGCGCTGTTAGGGAGGGAGTTCCAGGATTTTGTCCCCTGTGGTGTAGGTACACCCACCGTGCTGTTAGGGAGGGAGTTCCAGGATTTTGTCCCTGTGGTGTAGGTACACCCACAGTGCTGTTAGGGAGCGAGTTCCAGGATTTTGTCCGTGTGGTGTAGGTACAACCCACAGTGCTGTTAGGGAGGGAGTTCCAGGATTTTGTCCCTGTGGTGTAGGTACACCCACAGTGCTGTTAGGGAGGGAGTTCCAGGATTTTGTCCCTGTGGTGTAGGTACACCCACAGTGCTGTTAGGGAGGGAGTTCCAGGATTTTGTCCCTGTGGTGTAGTTACACCCACAGCGCTGTTAGTGAGGGAGTTCCAGGGTTTTGTCCCTGTGGTGTAGGTACACCCACAGCGCTGTTATGGAGGGAGTTCCAGGATTTTGTCCCTGTGGTGTAGGTACACCCCACAGCGCTGTTAGGGAGGGAGTTCCAGGATTTTGTCCCTGTGGTGTAGGTACACCCACAGTGCTGTTAGGGAGTCTGTTCCAGGATTTTGGTCCCTGTGGTGTAGGTACACCCACAGTGCTGTTAGGAGGGAGTTCCAGGATTTTGTCCCCGTGTGGTGTAGGTACACACACCCGTGCTGTTAGGGAGGGAGTTCCAGGATTTTGTCCCTGTGGTGTAGGTACACCCACAGTGCTGTTAGGGAGGGAGTTCAGGATTTTGTCCCTGTGGTGTAGGTACACCCACAGTGCTGTTAGGGAGGGAGTTCCAGGATTTTGTCCCTGTGGTGTAGTACACCCACCGTGCTGTTATGGAGGGAGTTCCAGGATTTTGTCCCTGTGGTGTAGGTACACCCACAGTGCTGTTAGGGAGGGAGTTCCAGGATTTTGTCCCTGTGGTGTAGGTACACCCACCGTCGTGTTATGGAGGGAGTTCCAGGATTTTGTCCCTGTGGTGTAGGTACACACACAGTGCTGTTAGGAGGGGAGTTCCAGGATTTTGTCCCTGTGGTGTAGGTACACCCACAGCGCTGTTAGGAGGGAGTTCCAGGATTTTGTCCCCTGTGGTGTAGGTACACCCACCGTGCTGTTAGGGAGGAGTTCCAGGATTTTGTCCCTGTGGTGTAGGTACACCCACAGCGCTGTTAGGGAGGGAGTTCCAGGATTTTGTCCCTGTGGTGTAGGTACACCCCACCATGCTGTTAGGGAGGGAGTTCCAGGATTTTGTCCCTGTGGTGTAGGTACACCCACAGTGCTGTTAGGGAGCGAGTTCAGGATTTTGTCCCTGTGGTGTAGGTACACCCACCGTGTTGTTAGGGAGGGAGTTCCAGGATTTTGTCCCTGTGGTGTAGGTACATCCACAGTGCTGTTAGGGAGGGAGTTCCAGGATTTTGTCCTGTGGTGTAGGTACACCCACAGCGCTGTTAGGGAGGGAGTTCCAGGATTTTGTCGTGTGGTGTAGGTACACCCACAGTGCTGTTAGGGAGGGAGTTCCAGGATTTTGTCCCTGTGGTGTAGTTACACCCACAGCGCTGTTAGTGAGGGAGTTCCAGGGTTTTGTCCCTGTGGTGTAGGTACACCCACAGCGCTGTTATGGAGGGAGTTCCAGGATTTTGTCCCTGTGGTGTAGGTACACCCACAGTGCTGTTAGGGAGTCTGTTCCAGGATTTTGTCCCTGTGGTGTAGGTACACCCACAGTGCTGTTAGGGAGGGAGTTCCAGGATTTTGTCCCCGTGTGGTGTAGGTACACACACCGTGCTGTTAGGGAGGGAGTTTCCAGCAATTTGTCCCTGTGGTGTAGGTACACCCACGGCACTGTTAGGGAGGGAGTTCCAGGATTTTGTCCCTGTGGTGTAGTTACACCCACAGCGCTGTTAGATGAGGGAGTTCCAGGATTTTGTCCCTGTGGTGTAGGTACACCCACAGTGCTGTTAGGGAGGGAGTTCCAGGATTTTGTCCCTGTGGTGTAGGTACACCCACAGCGCTGTTAGGGAGGGAGTTCCAGGATTTTGTCCCTGTGGTGTAGGTACACCCACCGTGCTGTTATGGAGGGAGTTCCAGATTTTGTCCCTGTGGTGTAGGTACACCCACAGTGCTGTTAGGGGAGGGAGTTCCAGGGTTTTGTCCCTGTGGTGTAGGTACACCCACAGTGCTGTTAGGGAGGGAGTTCCAGGATTTTGTCCCTGTGGTGTAGGTACACCCACAGCGCTGTTAGGGAGGGAGTTCCAGGATTTTGTCCCTGTGGTGTAGGTACACCCACCGTGCTGTTATGGAGGGAGTTCCAGGATTTTGTCCCCTGTGGTGTAGGTACACCCACAGTGCTGTTAGGGAGGAGTTCAGGATTTTGTCCCTGTGGTGTAGGTACACCCACAGCGCTGTTAGGGAGGGAGTTCCAGGATTTTGTCCCCTGTGGTGTAGGTACACCCACCGTGCTGTTAGGGAGGGAGTTCCAGGATTTTGTCCCTGTGGTGTAGGTACACCCACAGTGCTGTTAGGGAGCGAGTTCCAGGATTTTGTCCGTGTGGTGTAGGTACACCCACAGTGCTGTTAGGGAGGGAGTTCCAGGATTTTGTCCCTGTGGTGTAGGTACACCCACAGTGCTGTTAGGGAGGGAGTTCCAGGATTTTGTCCCTGTGGTGTAGGTACACCCACAGTGCTGTTAGGGAGGGAGTTCCAGGATTTTGTCCCTGTGGTGTAGTTACACCCACAGCGCTGTTAGTGAGGGAGTTCCAGGGTTTTGTCCCTGTGGTGTAGGTACACCCACAGCGCTGTTATGGAGGGAGTTCCAGGATTTTGTCCCTGTGGTGTAGGTACACCCACAGCGCTGTTAGGGAGGGAGTTCCAGGATTTTGTCCCTGTGGTGTAGGTACACCCACAGTGCTGTTAGGGAGTCTGTTCCAGGATTTTGTCCCTGTGGTGTAGGTACACCCACAGTGCTGTTAGGGAGGGAGTTCCAGGATTTTGTCCCCGTGTGGTGTAGGTACACACACCGTGCTGTTAGGGAGGGAGTTCCAGCAATTTGTCCCTGTGGTGTAGGTACACCCACAGTGCTGTTAGGGAGGGAGTTCCTGGATTTTGTCCCCTGTGGTGTAGGTACACCCACGGCGCTGTTAGGGAGGGAGTTCCAGGATTTTGTCCCTGTGGTGTAGTTACACCCACAGCGCTGTTAGTGAGGGAGTTCCAGGGTTTTGTCCCTGTGGTGTAGGTACACCCACAGTGCTGTTAGGGACGGAGTTCCAGGATTTTGTCCCTGTGGTGTAG